>PKMM01026164.1:1712584-1729543 GCA_002933915.1 Eutrema heterophyllum | reverse complement strand
AAATTAAAATTTTATAAATAAAATTCAAAATACAAATTAAAATTCTAAATACTAATTATCATTATTTAGGTCAATACCTACCAAATCACTAAAAAGCTCCTCGTCCGTTCTCCGCTCCAATGCCGCTCGGTGTTGCGCAAACGGATCAATCTGGGCCGATGTCGATGCTTGCTGCTACTCTTGCTGCTGCTTCCTCAGTGCGGCCGCCAAAGTCGGGTTACTCGCGGCAAGAATATCGAAGAGCGAGTTGTACGAGTTGATCGTCTTATCGTAGACTTGGATATGCTCATCGTATACCACTTGCTTCACCCGCAAAGTGTTGATCTCGGAGTAGGCGGTGTTCAACTTGTTCCGCAACTCAACCGGATCGTCGAACGGAAGACGTGAGGAAGACGAGGCGACGACAATTTCTCTGATCGATCCCATCCCTAAAATTATGCCTTTTTTCTTCGGGGTAATCTTCAAAAAAGAAACGTTAAATTTAATAAATTAAATACCAAATAATTCAGTAAAAATATAATTTGAGTATTATTACCTCTTCATATATCTCGTCCATCTGGGCCGCAGTGGATTGGACCGAGCTACCGCCAGGTGATAGCTGCTGAGAGAATTGAGTTTGACGCTCGGCGATCCTTGCATGGACGTCATTGTAGACCTTCTCCGCTCGAGGATCCACAAAAGAGCCATCTTTCTTTTTGTGAGTTTCCTCAAAAACTCTGGTCATTGGAGGGAGTTCGCCTCTGTTTGCCTAACCAAACGACATTAAAAAAAAAAAACGGTTAATGGTTAATTTTAATTAATAATAATTAAAACCACAAAAATAGAAATTAAATTAACGGAAAACAATCTTCAGGTCATGTGGACTCGATTTCCTTTGCCGGATATGTTGCTTGACTTTTGCGACAGGCGGAGAGCTGCGATCTCCCAGCTTAACCCGGCAAGCATGGTTAATATAACGGGGCTCATCTCTATGGGAGCCGAGCTTGGCATCCCGGTTTCTACTCGGATGCTTGAGGAGCTAACTTCCGTCAATATAGTTGAAGCCAAACCTTGGTATTTTTCAGCAAATATGAAGTCGGGCTACGATGTAATCACTGGTCCAAAGCCGAACAAGGTTCAGGATTGGAACACCAGTGCTCCTAACGTACCTTCGGAAGAAAGGACCGAGCCGACGACGGAGGTCGGGGTTTCCTAGAAAGGCCAGAGGCGACAATCCTTGACCCCGGAAGAGGCGAACGTTGTGTCCTTCAATTACAGGAAGGATACTGCTTTGATTAATGACCCTGCGTCATGTGCCGAACTCTATCCTGAATTCAAACTTAGAGTTCGAGGTCTCCCGCCGTTAGATGAGCTCCCAGAGGTGCAAAAATATATGGAGCTTGTTCGCTCTAAGGCTCGGGTAAATCATTCACTCTTAGATTTGGTTTTACTTGGTTGTATTTCTGTTGTCTTATCGCTCCATTTTTATTTAGGTCGAGGCATAGACGAACGAGATCATTTGGTCGCTTTCTTGCAAGTTAAAATCAGCAACTCGGGACGCCGGGAACACCGAGAAGCTTAAGGGGGAGTTGATCGAGGTGCATGCCAAAATTTCGCAGCTAGAAGAGCGAGCTGTTGCTAGGGATCGAGAGCTCACTATGAAAGATCAGGAGCTCAAAGCCCTCCGAGATGAAAATGAGAGGATGGAGGCCGAAGTGATTGAGGCCAATAATTCGCTTAGCCACATGGCTGTTGAGAAACGGAAGGCTCCAGATTTGCTGAAGTCTGAGAAAAAGAGGCTTAAGGCTTCTCGATCCATGTAGGTGACTAAGGAGAGGGACCTCCGAAGGGAGTTGTAGGTCAAGGAAAATGCTCGCCTTGAGTTGTTTGAATGTTTCTTCACACTTATTGTCTCATTCGAGGTCCTTGTTACCGCGAAGTAACTGGTAGAATGGTAGGCACTTGTCCGTAGATCGGGAGATGAATCTTTTGAATGCGGCAATTCGACCCGTTAATTTTTGGACTTCTCGTTTCGTTGTTTGCGGTGGGAGGTCAAGGATTGCCGAGATCTGTTTACGATTAACTTCGATTCCTCTTCAGGTAACGATGTAGCAAAGGAACTCGCCAGATGTGACTCCGAACGGCATGACCTTATGGCAATAGATACCCCGATCTGTGATAAAAGACGTCTTCTCGCGATCTTCGGGATGTATGAGTATCTGGTTGTAACCGGAGAAGGCATCCATGAAAGAGAGGAGCTCGTTCCCCGCGGTTGCCTCGACCAATCTATCGAAATGTGGGAGTGAGAAACTGTCCTTCGGGCATGCTTTGTTGAGGTCGGTGAAATCGATGCACACTCTCCACTTGGCGTTTTTCTTCTTGACGACGACGGGATTAGCCAGCCAGTCTGTGTATTTGACCTCGGTGATCAATCCTGCTTCGAGTAATCGCTCGACCTCGTCGTTTACTGCTTGAGCCATTTCTGGGCTGAGCTTCCGTCTTTTCTGTTTAATTGGCTTGAAGGTTGGATCGATGGTGAGTTTGTGACATGTGATTTTTGGATCGATCTCAGGCATATCTTTGATGGAACTGGCGAAGTTTGACATGTTTTTCTTGAGGAAGCGAATGAGGTCGCTTTTGATCTTTTCATCCAGCTCGGTTCCAACGACGATGTATCTCTCGGGATTGAAGTCGTCGATGCTGACATATATGACCGACTCTCGCCTTGGTAAGTCAGGGTTATTATTTATGTTAAGCAGGTCGGTTGAAGTTGGATTCGAACTGATAAGGCAGGTGCGAGGTGCGGTTCTTAGTTTGCACTCTTTGATGGCGCACAAACGTGACATTGATTGGTTCCCCTTAATAGCAAAAATTTAGTATGGAGTTGGGAACTTGACGCATTTGTGGTAAGTTGAGACGACGCCCTTCATTGCGAATCACCACGGCGTCCCGAGTATGACATTGTAGATCGCTGGTTTGTTCAAAACCAAGAATTTCATTACTTTTACTGTTCCGCCGTCGTATATCGGTATCTTGATTGTTCCTGCGGTCATGGTTTTTTTTGCTGTGAATCCGGTCAGAGGTTCGACGTACGGCTTGATCTCTAGGTCCAGGATGTCCATGTCATTTAAGGTCTGTCTGAAGATGACGTTGACCGAGCTGCCGGTGTCAACAAAAATTCTTTCAACATTAACGTCACGGATGAGTAGCTCGACGACCAGCGGGTCGTTATGAGGCATGTGGAGTCCAACCGTGTCAGCTTCTGTGAAGGTAATGGGCACGCCACCTTCGGGAACTCGAGTGTTTCGCTGTGTCGCAATTGCTTTGCGATTGTATTCCTTGATTGCCTGAACTGAGTAATTGTAGGACTCGATTGCTCTCATGATCATGTGGACCCACTTTCAGGATTTTGAGATCGTGTGATCTTCGGGTTGGTCCTCACAATCTCGCTTTGGCAGCTCGGTATCGGGGGAATTCTTAACTCGTTCGGGTTTATTATCCGTGTTCTGCTTCTTGGTGTTACCGCGGCAGAATCTGTTGTTAGGCCGGGGAATGCTTTGAGGTGAGATTTCCCCGTTTCTGAAACTCTTAAGTAGTAGATCCTTGAGGTGTTGGCATTCCTCGGTACTATGATCTTTCCTTTTGTGAAATTCGTAGTAAAGTTCAGGATTACTCGCGGACTCTGCTGGATCATCTATTGGCTCTTCTGGTCTGACCCAAGTGTTCCAGGGTTGTTGCGGAGGGATGGCGGTTACTTGGTGTGTTGTAGGTCGCCATTTAAATTGAAATCGCAGCTCGAGGGCTTCTTCCTTGGATTTTTCCTTAGGTAGGGGCTGTCTCGAGAGAACGTATTGCTTGTCTTTGGCGGCTTGTTCCTTTTCCTTTTGAATATACATGTGCGACTTATGCAGGGCATCTTCCAGGGTTGAGGGTTGGTTGCGGTGAATTTCCTTGTGAAAAGCTGACTGATACCATGTTGCTTTGTAGAGGGCTTCGATCGCGGCATCATCATCAATGGTGCAGTGGGCTACTACCGACTTGAATCAATCCATGAAGTCTCTTAGCGGCTCGGTTGGTTCTTGCTCGAGGGCCCATAGTTCGGCGTTCTTGGTCTTCTTCTTGATGAACGTGGTGAAGCGTTTGAGGAACTTGGTTGTGAGCTCGGTGTAGTTTTTGATCGAGTTACGAGAACCAATCGAGCGCAGTCCCGCCGAGGTTTTCGATAAAAAGTTGACACTTCACAGCATCTTGCTCCTCGGTTTGGAATTTGAAGTGGTTCATCATGATGCCGAATGAGGTCATGAAGTGTCGGGGGTCCGAGTTGCCTTCGTCGAAATGGGACGCCAAGAACTCGCAGTGTGAATGGGGTTTTCTGTGTCTCCTGAATCACGCGGTCGATCTTGGGTGACGAGCTAATGGCTTGGTGGAATTGGGACCTCATGTCTCGAAGCTGGGCTTTGACACTGTTGAGTACGTGAATCGGAGACGTCTGATCGATGATGGGAGTCTCTTGATTACCGATTGATCCGGGAGCTGGGGGTTGGATGGTGGTGTTCTGACGTGTTTCAGGGAATAGGTTTCGACGGAGAACGGCTAGTGTCTCTTCACTGGGTCGGAATGGCATCTGTCTGGACTCGGTGAGCTGATCACGGAATTTTGTCTGAGTTGCAAGCAAGGAGTCGAACCTTTCGTTGTTTTTCTTGGCGAGTTCGGCTATCTGTGTTGATATAGCTTGGAAGAGGGTGGTTTGGTCGACTGGAGTCGGGGTAGCGGTAGCGGTTCCTGGAGGAATCAATGATGGTGTACCGTCGTTTCCATTGGTCGGGTTGTCATCCTCTCGAACGGTGTTGTCGACCCATGTTGTTATGGGCGTTCAGCAGTAACTTAATGGATCGAATCCCGTTTTATTGATTAAACTCGGAGGAGCTACAAGATTGCTATATCGTAAAAAGATGACTTGCGAACTAAGGAGATAAAAACTAAGGTCTCAGCTCTCTGTCTCTTAGGTTTCTTAGATGATTGTGGATGTCTTGAATTGTGGCGAGGACCTCCTTATTTATAAAGTTTTGACTCGGTCTAAATCGAGAGGATTTCATTTTCCTAGTTCCATTAGGATAAGAAAATCTTCATTTCCTCCCAACGAAATCGAGAAAGATTTTGTAAATCTAGGAGGTCGACGCGTTCGGCACCGAGTTGGGCTTTAGACCGAGGTCGGCCCGTTGAGTGCGATCATGGGCCTACTTTACTTGGTTCGAACCATCGTAAATCGGATCAATTGTGCCGATCTTAGTTCAAATTGGACTAAATCGGAAAGTGCTAAACTCACCTCCAACAAATATGTATTGTATTAATAAAGGGTATAATATAATTTTTATTAAAAAAAATTAATATGTGTGAAAAGTTTTTAAACGATATTTAAATGAAATGGAAATATAAATAATGTGCAAAACTTGTTATCATTTTTTTTGTTTAAATCTTGTTACCATTTACCAAGAACGAAAACATTATTTCTGTTTGAACTACCTTTCGGGGTGTTCGAACTTTGAACATATCTAGCATAGAGAAACAATATTGTCATTCAATAACATATACGGTTATTTTTAATCTTTCTCGTTCGATTTTAGAGTATATACATTCACAAAAAGAAGATCTTTCACTTATTTCTCTCATTCAAAACCGTGCAGTTTTGCTAATCATATCCGATCATTTTCTTAAAAAGTGACATATACGGTCTCTTGTCTTCGTTTATCTAATTTTGCATTCAAAATATCTCTACAGAAAAGGCGAAGAAGACAAAGTTGACCGGGAAAAAATAATTTTTTATTATTTCTTTTTTGTTATTTAGTTAAAATTGGGATTAGCATTAAATCAAAATAAATAAAATAAAATCGTAAATTTTTTTTTGTTTTTTTTTTGTTTGGGTGATTTGTAAAGAATATAAAATACACAAAATAATGTATTATCAAATAAAATAATATGACATGTGTAAAAAATACGCAAGAAATCGATGTTAAACTTATACGATAAATAAACACACTTATTTACGATTTTCTCATCTAACATTAATTTTTACGCACATACGTTTTTAATTAATCATATTTTTACTTGGGATAAGAAAATAATCACCAAACAATTTGTCGAGAATCAGATACCATATAGTATAGGAGATAAATAAGGAATAGTTAGACCGACGTAACAAATCAATTTTTAAATTCAAAAATAAATATATTAATGGCATTTTACCTGCGTTGTCCCCAGATATTGGATCTCTCGAAATTTTCAAAGAGTACACGTGTGATTCAGGGTTTCACAAAATTGTGACACGTAAAGAGCTAACAGATGCCTGCTTTCACACTGAATCTAGTATCATCTGTGATTTTCACAATCGGACGGTCAGTAACTTATAAGAGCTTTCATCAATTTTTGACCTTCCGATTATAAACTGATTCTCCTGTCCCCCTCACCGAATCGGGCCCCTCAGTCTCCAATAATGGATACGAATTTAGCCAACATAAAGTATTTTTTGTTTTTTTATTAATTATAAGAATCTCACAGGAATGAGAAACGAAATTAATAATTAGAAAAGTTTTGAGCCAAACAAAAAAATCAAAAATCAAAAATAGTTTAGGGTGATTTTAGTTTATTTACATAGTTGACCATTTAATTAGGCGCATGGTAAAGATAATTTAAAAATTAGGTAAATATGAAAGAGAAAAAAAATTTAGATTAAAATATCTTTATTACACTAGTGTCAGTGACACTGTTCATCCAAAATGTTCATCCAATAAGACGATGATACTATTCATCAACAGAAAACATAATTATCTAATATTTGTTAGTGTGCTAACAATAATAAATGATGTTTGTTACGTCCTAACAAGAGTATCAGATACTTGTTAACGTGTTAACAATAATATCTTATACTTGTTAACGTGCTATCCGATACTTGTTAGCGTGCTAACAATAATATCAAATACTTGTAATGTGTTAACACAGTATGTTAACGTATTAACAATAATATATGATACTTGTAACGTGCTAACAAAAATATATGATACTTGTTAACATGTTAACAATAATATATGATATTTGTTAACGTGATATCAGATACTTGTTAGCGTGCTAACAATAATATCAAATACTTGTAATGTGTTAACATAGTATGTTAACGTATTAACAATAATATATGATAGTTGTAACGTGCTAACAATAATATATGATACTTGTTATTATTGTTACCACGATAACAAGTGTCGGATAACACGTTAACAAGTACCGTATATTATTGTTAACATGTTAATAGGTATCAGATATTTTTGTTAGCACGTTAACAAGTATCATATATTATTGTAGTAAATGAACAGTGTCGGCAGTGGTGGTAGATGAATAGTGTCAGCGGTGGTAGTAGATGAACAGTGTCGGCGGTGGTGGTGATGAAGATAACATTGATATTTCTCTTGTAAGAAGAGGCAAAATAGAGAAAAATTATTTTTCTTTCTAGTCTAACTAATTTGTAAAATATAATTGATAAAACTTAATTTTCATATTATCTAAGGGGGGTGTTATTGAATTTTGTATTTTAATGTAATTGAGTGTATTTTAAATACATAATAAAATCCAGTGTTATTCAATTGTGTATTTGAAAAAGTACATTAAAACCCACTGTTATTGGATTAAACATTTGTTTGATGTATTTTAAAATACATTAAAAACATGTGTTATTCAATTTCGACTTGATTTTGTCGGAATTTAGTTAAAATGGATTTTGATGTATTCTTCTCCCTAAAACATGAGTAAAGCAAATACGAGGCTTTTGTTTTGAGTTTTGAAGTACTTCATATAAAAAAATAAAAAAAATTCCAAAACATATCTCTCATTTTCACTTTACGAAAGACACTTCTAAAATTATACGTACTCTCATTTTTTGAGTCCGATTCTTACTCCCTGCTTCCGTCTCCGAAAGAATCCGAATCCGAATCTGAATTTGGACTTGTGCTTGGTTACGCAATCGGGCATGGATTCAGAATCGATTTTGAGATGATGCTTTCGGAATCTAAAGAGGAATGACAATCGGTGAAGCTTCCAAGAAGAAGAGAGTCGGTTCTGTAGAGGGAGCTTCAAACTGAATCTTCTTCTCACTCTCTCCTTTTTTTTAAACTAAATTCCGACAAAATCAAGTCGAAATTGAATAACACATGTTTTTAATGTATTTTAAAATACATCAAACAAATGCTTAATCCAATAACAGTGGGTTTTAATGTACTTTTTTCAAATACACAATTGAATAACACTGGATTTTATTATGTATTTAAAATACACTCAATTACATTAAAATACAAAATTCAATAACACCCCCTTAGTTAAAATGGATTTTGATGTATTATTCTCCCTAAAAAAATGAGTAAAGCAAATACGAGGTTTTTGTTTTGAGTTTTGAAGTACTTCATATAAAAAATAAAAAATATTTCCAAAACATATCTCTCTTTTTCACTTTACGAAAGATACTTCTAAAATTTTTATGGTGAAGAAGCATCTCAATATCAGCTTCAAATGGAGCTTTCCATTTGAGATAAGAAAGAGATTTTGACAGAGGGGCATCGAGAAGGAGGTACAAAGGCTCCGGCGACTTTGACAGAGGATAACCGGCAACAGCAACAGTCATGGCGAAGGTAAAACAGAGAACTGGAGAGGAAGGAAGAAGGCGAGACGGCGTGAGAGAATATGGTGCAGTGAGACGACGAGACGGCGAGACAACAAGACGGCGACTGAGGGGGCGAGACGGTGAGATAAGACGGCATGACGGCGTGAAACAGAGGTTGTAGGGGAGGAGAGGCGGAGGAGGAAGAACAATCCGGTGAGAGAGAAGGGGAAAATTGACCAGAGCAAAAGATGAAGGGAGACGCATAGGGTAATGTGCCCGAGAGAGAACTGTTTTTTTTTTTTTGGGGACTTTTGGTTACGATTTATGAATTTTTATGTTTTTTCTAATGAATTCTTATGTTTCTTCTTCACTATAAAAATTATGTTTTAGAAATTTATAACAGTTAATCAAAACGCATTACAATAAAATACATCAAATCCATCGTGGGTCGTAGAGAATTCATCAAAACCCAACAAAAAACATTCAAATTAAATTACATTAAAATATATTGAAAACATCAACCAATATCACCCGTAAGGCTAGATAATGATAATACTCAATAGTTTATCGTAGGTTAATTTTTTTCACATAATATACTAATCATAACCAACGAATATAATGAGACAATCCCTGCAAAAATCTAGGCACATGTTTTCGTATGATAGTTTCTAGGCGTTTTATTTATAATAATAACGAAAACATAAATAAAATTGATAATTGATTTGCTGAGTTCGTTACATGTGAATATGTGATGTATTTTATAAAAGAAGTTGCAACCATTGTGCTGCACCATGGGCCATTATTGGTGTATGTAGTATGTACCAAATACAGTATAAACAAAAACCTAATATAGAGATCTTTATAATTTAGTGAATTGGGTAAATATTACTCCTTTAGTTCTTAATAGATCGATGTTTAAAGTTTTTTACATTTATTAAAAAATAATTAATGTTTAATCATAAATATATTATTTTCTCTCGTTAAACACTTTTCGATAACTATGAACCATAGTAATTAAACAATTTCAATTAATATTTTTTAAAGTCCATCATTTATTAACATTGACTAATTAAAAATAAATTAAAAAAATCTAGAAAATCAATATTTGTGGAATCAATCTATTAGAAACGAAGAGAGTATTTGTTAAAATTGATAAATCCAAGAACACACTTGCTCTATCGAAGATTCCCAAACATTAGGTTGGCTACAGCAATACCTAGTTAACAACTTTTTCGATCCACCATGACGTTGTACTATTAAACAAGAGTTTGGAGTTTAGCTAAATACCACGCATATTTAGACAAATCGATCTCCGGTTTGGTATTTTCAACCTTTCTTTTTTGTTACAATTTTTTTTAACTTCATTTCATTTATACAATTAACAGTTTACAGTCATTATCATACAATATATATAGTAAATAAATTGGACAATCAGTTAAAATATCACAAATTACTCTCACTCTCAAGTAAACAAATAAATTGGACAATCAGTTAAAATATCACAAATTTTTTTTGTTATAACATTCTTCTTGGCAAGACGATCAGCACTGCACATCTATTTCCTTTTCTCTTGGTAAACACAAATGCCAACTGTTGAAAACCTTGTTTTTGTCACAATTAGGTGGTTTCAACTTGCAGTTGTTTATTTTATTTGTGATAAATAAAACAATATCGTGTTATCAACTTTTACGGTTGTAACTTTTACTCAAACTTATGAAAATTCTCGGTCTAATGACCGTTTCAAAAATGGAAATTTGAATTCAAATCTAGTCAAATATTATGGTTTAAATTCACTTTTCAAGGTTGACACAAAACGATAAAAAAATAATAAAAAATCTATTTTCAAGGGTGTAATTGGTAAGAGATGTAAGAAAATTCTGTAGTCTTTACAACACATTTAAAGCATTTTTTACCAATCAAGGTTTAAATTATGTAGCTAGACCCCACTAAAAACTTCCATCCCTTAGAGCATTCACCTTCATGAAACACTCACAAGGTATTTCATCCAATTTAATATTAATATTTCTAATATTATTTTAATTGTAAAATTTAAAATTAATTTTGAAAAAAATTGAATCAATCACAAAAAAGGCAAGTGGCACATCTAATAAAAACACCATGGTGTCTCAAATAAGACACTTATCTCATTCTCTTTTTTTTTTTTTTTAATGGTATTGAGACACCTCCATTGTAGATGCTGTTACCCCCATTTCTTTTGTAATCATATTTTGATTTTAGTGATATAATATGAGTAATGTTATATAATATATACTGTATATATATAATAATTTTTTGATTTTAGTGATATAAAATGAGTGATGTTATATATATGTAAATCCTAAACATTGTAAGGCACAGTATCATAACAATTTTTATTTATTAATTTTTTGATATACATCATAGCTAGTTTTTCAAAACTCCTAATTTAGCATATACTGTACCTATTGTTGTATTTTGTCAAAGGCCTTTGGCCCATTAGCTTTACAAAGACGAGCTGGGGATCGAAACCACAATGTTTGGAAAGCTCGGCTAAGGATATTACCATCCGCACTATATTTTTTCAAAACTCTTAATTTAGCATCTTTTCTTCTTTTTTTTTCTCACTTTTTCTGTTTGTGAATTTTTCAATGCGATTGTTTAAAAAAAAATCAATGGCAAGCTGTTTAGATTTGGGCTAGAAATATAACCGAAAAGACAATGTAATCTATGAAACAATGACACTAGTGGACTAGTTTTGTTAATATATGGGCCATTTGTGACCTGATGTAACTGTTTGGGGTTTCAATTTGGGCCGCACTAAAGTAACTTATCATCATTTTGTACCACTAACTTTGGCATGACTGCTATTTCCCCAACTTTTACCACTAACTTTGGCATGCGTCTATCTTCAATTTTGTTACTGTTTGGTTCGTAAATATGAACGAATATGTCATGCGTCTATCTTCAATTTTGATTTTTTTTTTGTTTTTTTGTCATATCATATAAATGTACTTTTTTGTTTGGTAACAGACATGTAAAAGTACTTGTTTTTCTTACAAGATATAAACGAATAATGCATTCAGATGCCATGTCATATTGCATATTGTTTGTTTTCACATAAATAGTGCGATTGCATTATTGTCACGTGAAATTTTAAAGTCTATTGATGCAACTCATAAAGAAAGCTGTCTTACCAAACTTGGAATATATCGAAGCATTGGATTAATTCTCTTTTTTCTTCTTCTTCTAGATTATTTAATTAATTGTACTAATTTAATTATGAATTTTAGATCGAACCGCTCCTTCATCTTTTTGCATCATTGTCTATGCGATGCATCATCACATCCTCATGGACCCTCTAATTTATAGTTTATATTTAGAACAACATTCTTTTTATGTTTATATTTAATATCTTTTTTTTGTCTTTTGTTTAGGGCAGTTATGTTCCATGCTGTCATTATTGACAAAAAAATACGGTTTGTAGGTTTGAAAATATGATAAGGAAAGTAATTAAGAACCGGCATTTTGTGATAATCGAAAAAATGCCAACCAAAATTTACTAGAAACTCGAATGAATTGACACAGCTAGCAAGCATATTAAGAATCCTTTCGTAAATTTATATATATAGTCGACATTTATTTACGTAAAATTTATGGTTGCAAAGCTTCATTTGATCCAAACGTGGTTAATTAGCTTAACTATTTAACTATTTTGTGCTGTTTCTTGTCCAGTATTATGATAACTTTAAATTCGATGTAAGGGAATAACTAATTTAAGTTAACACTATATATATGGGCACAACTTTATTATAAAAACATAATATCTAAGTTATACACATAACTAATTAAGTTACTTGCATACTTTGGAATGGAAATATGTATTAGTAAAAAAAATGGAATACTCTCTCCGTTTTATATTATTTGTCGTTTTAGGTTGCTTTACGTAGATTAAGAAAACAATTCAATTTTCTGTTTTACCCCTCATTAATGTATTATATATTATGATCACATTAATTAATAAACTAAAAAAGTATGAATAAAAATAGAAATATTATCAAATATTTGCATTGAAATTTTAAAACGATAACTAAAAAACAAAATTTAAGTTCTAAAACGATAACTAATATGAAACGGAGTACATAATTATAGTTTTATTTGATTTCTGCAGGTATGAGTTGGTGTTCCACTTTCCTTGATTTAAGACAAAAGCAGTCTCATGTTTACTGACTTAATGACCCCTTCGTTTTACCATTTTCAAATGTGAACAAAACCTACTTTTGTTAGTTAAAGTCTTTTTTTGTTTTGGTCACGCAAGTTTATTTATTTTATTTTTCTTTATTACCATTTAATATATATCTCTTCAACATATAAGATTGCATAACTAGATATATATGACAGATGCAAGTAAACGAAAAATATGGGAAAATTATCTAGAAATCTATACGAGCAACTTGAATAATATATTCAAATAAAAGGTGAATATAGATAAGAGTTAGATCATATGCTATAGTATTACTATATTTTTCAAACTATTATTAGTTTGAAAAAAAGGCATGAGATGAGCGTATAGATTTATTGGTATATGTCTGGCTCTGGCACTATGTGATGTGGAACGTCACGAGTTTTTTTTTTACAATTATTGTTCCTTTTCTCCCCTATTGAATTAAGTGACATCTCATGAAAAACACTAAAGAATTACTCGGTGCTTTTCGAGAAAGGAATTCAGAAAACTGTTTTTAAAAGGAACATTTTAATAATATCTAGATTCTAGCATTTATTCTCAAATAGTTTATATACATCTATATTGACTCATTCGTTTTCATTCTTTTTTATAAAAAAAAATTCACATAGCGAAAGTTTATGGTGATAAGGTAGTTGATCCCTTGATTATTGATTTTTTTGAGATCCCAATATATACCTAAAACAAAGAACTATAAAAGGTATTATTTATTTTTTTTTTCTTTTCGAAAAGCTATTTATTAAATCTAAAAAATAACAATAAAACCTTAAACATAAATATACTATACGTTAAGAAAAAATGTTTTACATTATAAAAATTCTGAAACCTCTATTGCCATAAAAAAAAAAACTCTAATTCCTAATCCTAATTAAAACAGGAACACTACTAAAAGTCTAAAATACAGAAAGTATAAAAATAATACACTTAGAAATTATATCATTAAATAAAAAATAGCTAGATATATTATAAAATGTCATCTCATATTTCTCAAATGTCACGGTTTATTACGTTCTTCCACTAAAAACACAAAAGAATTTCTAAGAAAAAAACAAGACCACTGCTATTCAATATAATATGTACATCAACCTCTCAAGCTTCATTGAGCTTCAAGAATGAAGAAACTCAACTCAACTGTATATTATATAAATGATAAATTTAATTATATATATATATATATATCGTTTTAAATTATAAAATACCACCGCTGGGCCTGATAAACCCATTAAAGAAAAAGCCCATTAAGAAAAGAAAACCTCCACGCTTGAATTCTTCGAGCTAAGGCAAAGCGGACAAACTCGCACAGAGCCGTCGCATCCTTTACACAGAACCAAATGACGACACGGCAAAGCCAACACCGTCGCCGGTCGTCGCCGGCAAATCCTACAACTCGGACCGATCAATTCGAATCGATCGGGATCAACGTAAGCCGATTCGGCGTCTTCGGCTTCATCCACACCGTCTACGCTTCCCGATTTTGGTTCTGCCGCCGTGACTCCGCCGCCTTGGGCGAAGGCTTGCTGCAATCGAGCTTGTAACGACGCCGCTTCGGCTTCTCTCGCCGCCGCTCTCACCTGCCAAGCACGTGACTCAGTCTCGATCTGCGCCGCACGTGCTTCAAGCTCCGCGTGACGACGCGTGGCTTTCTCGATTTCCGCTTCTTTCTCTCTTAATCTCCGCCTAACTGATTCTTCCGTCGTTCTCAGAAGCTCACGATAGTGCCTCTCACTGTTTTCCGCTAGCATGCGCCTCAGTTGCTCTCCCTTAGCCAAAAAAAAAAAGCTTCGATAAAACTTTTTCTTAAAACATTTCTAAAAAATATCACATTTTTATGTTTTGTTTACCAAAAATCCAATTCAAAAATTGCAAAAAAATAAAATTAAAACTTGTTTGTGCGGATAGTCACCTGAGTTTGAAGAAATCTATCTAATTCATCCGTTTGCCGTTTGATTTCTCCGGCGATATCTCCGGTTATCATCGGAAAAAATGATAGCCGTTGTTCTCGATTCTGCGATTGCCCCTGAGACAAACGAAGGCCGGTGGATACTACATTAGGAGTTTGTCGACGGCCGATAAATTGTGGCGGAGTAGACGGCGGAGGATTCATCGGAGCCGCCGTGATTTCTAAATCAATCACGGACGAAACTTCTCTGGCTCGCTTTCTTGTATCAACCCCTGTTTTTTTTCCGACCAAAAGTTAAACCGATTAATTTCTTGACATAACCGATTAATTTCTTGACATAACCGATTAATTTTCTTAGCATAGCCGATCGATTTGGAATTAGAAAACAAACCGGCGTTGATAGAAGGAAACTGAGATTTGTGCAGCTCCGGCGAGCAATCATTCCCTTCTTGTCCGTTTCTGAGAAATATCGAAACATCAAACATATGAACACATACACGTATACATATATATTTATATATATATATATATAGAGAGAGAGAGAGAGAGCGAGAGAGAATACCTGTTGAGGAAGAAGACAGTGGAAGGATGGTGATGAGCTTGAACCGCCATGAACAAGAGAAGATAAAAAGAAGAAGAAGAAGAAAGCTTCTTAATGAGAATCTTTAATATGTATAAATCACACAAAATATATGTATGTATCTACGGTTGTATCGGACATGGTGATGAAAGTGGTGAAGATTGAAACTTTGCTTCGGGATTCTTAATTTTTTGTTGTTAAAGAATTATTACAAAAAAAAATTGGAGAAATAAATGGTGAAGAGGAGGAGGAATGGAATGGAAGTTTTTAAGGGAAGGCTTTAAAGACTCTATGCACATAGTAAGCATGATTCTCATTTATTATAAACCCAATGTTGAATACTTGAATCGCATCTAGAAATTTTACCTTTTTTATTTTTATTTAAATGGAAACGGATATTTCGGTTTTTAGATCTATTCTACTTCTATATATTCGTCAATCTTAGCAGTTTTTTTGTAAGAAAATGTTACTAATGAAAATAAGAAAGTCAACTAGTTGCAAATATCAAATTTTAATCTTTATATTTATACCAAAAAATAAAAAAATATTAATCTTTATATGTATATGTATGCTGGAATAGATAATTTACAATTATAATTCACGAATCACATTTGTAGTTGGCTTACTAGTTTTTTCAGTAAAACCAAAAAATAACAAAATGTAATTAATTTTTTCTATATCTATAGGAAAAACAGTAAATGTAAATAGAAATAATATAAATCTGTACAAGGTATTTCTCCATAAAATTATAAATATTTAACTAAAATACTTATGTTATATTAATATTAATATGTTTAGCTGACATTTTGTTATTTTTTGGGTATAAATATTGACATATTCGGTTACTTATGAGATACTTAGTATAGTAGTACATAGTATTGAAATTTAATTTCGGCATATTTTTTTCGCTTTTGTTTGGGTAAATCTTCTTAAAAGAAAATACTCATTGTCCTTAATTATCACATATGCAAGTTTTTTTTTTAAAGCACATATGCAAGCTAGACCAATTTTTTTTACTTTATAAAAAATATAATTTGAATATTTATCGTATACTAAATAATTGTACGTATTCTCACGATTTATAATACTTTTATCTGTCTTAATCGTAATTTTAAAAAAAAATTTGAATTTTTTTAAAATTTTTTTTTTTGTTTTGTTTGAACCTTAAAATTTGAAATTTTCTTCTCAAGCATTCTTCCTTTTGGTGTTTTCTTGCTTTTTCTCTCGAGAAGACTCTCTGTCGTGTTTGCTCATTGCTGCTATCAAACGGTACCGTCTTTTTGTAACACTATTTTCTTTTTCGTCTCCTTAAAATATATATTTCAAATATCAATCGTGTTGCTCTCTTTTTCTCTATATTCCTCCCTAATCGTTTCAAAGCATCATACTGTTAATTCTAGTATGATGCCGATTCGGGAGCATAACTTGAGCAACTACATATCTTTTCTTAGGTTATATCTTACTCTCTGTTGTGTTTTTTTTTTAGCAAAAAAAATATTATATATATATATATATATATATATATATATATATATCTCTCATTTTAAAAAGTGAATTATATAATGATATATATATATATTAAAAAATCTGAATACAAAACTATTTATCAGGTATTCAATTATACTTCGGTGTACAAATGT
>PKMM01026164.1:1618215-1709128 GCA_002933915.1 Eutrema heterophyllum | reverse complement strand
ATATATATATATATATATATATATATATATATATATTTAACAAAGTATATTGTACCAAAAACTAAACTATAACAGAACTACAATCTATGATTTAGATAAGAATCGATCTAATCTGAGGTCCATTTTGATCCATTTTGAGATTCTAAGTACACGAGTCTTGGATATATGTTAATGTAATAACAAGTTTGGATATGCAGTAAAAGTACGAATTATGAGTAAAATTATATTAGAGTTTGATACTCGGATCCGAAACAAACATATATATATTCATTGCATTTCTTTTTATTATGACATATTAATATAAATATAAATATCTCATAAGTTGTACTACCATATTTGGCATAAATAATAATTAATCAAATTTAAACAAAACATTTCCAATAAAAACTGATCATCTATCTCAATAGTGTCATAGACCCAATATAAGCACTAGAATACATATATACTTTGTTATGTACGATATCAAAAGTATCATGTAAGATTTGAAAGATCTATACCAAATCTTCAACAAAACAGAAAAGTGACATTGGTGGAAAAATAAAAGGAGAACTTTGAAGATGGGGTTTGATAAGGCAAAGAAGGAAAACCATTAAGTAAGAATACTATTTGTTGTTGTTATTGTTAGATTCTCTCAACCATCGATCCATCCTCTACTTCTCTTTAAATTCTTGTAACACTTTATGAGGGGGACCAAGGACCAACCATATTTTAGGGTATGGCCAAAATAATTTAAATCCAACAAGCTTTAACGAAAAGTTATGGGTGAATCAAACAAGAAAGATCAAAGTAATCCAACCTCTATAGCTCGAATTGGTGTATTAGGAAAGTCTCTACAAGATTTTGTTTTTTTATTGTTCAAGATCATGAATTGACGGTGGAGAAGAGACTCATTTAACGTATTCTAATCACTCCCAATAAATTATCGACCACCATATGTAATTTCTCGATAGTTAAAAAAGAACATCAAAAATATAATAACTTACTTACACGAGAAAATACGAAATATTGTTTTTTCTCTGTAGGAATATACGGCTAATATTTAAATTAGTTACTGTTCTCTAAGTTTTGATATTGCAATGTATGTATCGTGTTTCTACAAATAAAAAAAACTTAATAATAACAATCAATTTGATTTGTCACTTTTATGCGAAATGAATAAAAAACACAAAAAGGATGAACCAGTAATTCCTATGAACAAATAAAGAAAACATAATCCTGTTACATGGAAAAATATACCATCTTTGTTTCATTATAATTGTGTTGTTGTAAGATTTTGTTACACATATTAGTGAAATATATACATTTCAATTAGTAACATATATAAATACGCTTCAAATTAGAGTTTGAGGCGCTCTGCCTTTGCCACATCCTTTTGTACTTCAAAAATCCAACTATATTTATGAAGAGCTTTATAATCTCACCTTGTATATTTCATGTTTTTTTTATTTTATTTAGAATCATATAATGAAATGTAAGGAATATTTCTCTTTCCCTATTACGTTGTGGTTTTATAGTTATCCGTTTTCTATGGAATAATGTTATTCCTTAATATATTTGGTAACCAATTAAATTAGAAATAATGTAGTTAATTCCTAATCAATCTCTATTTTGATGGACAATTGAGATTAATACTAAGGAAATTCTAAAGAGGAATTATGTCATCTCTCCACCTATAAATATATGCATTTAATCCATCATAAAAGCATCTCAAAAACACAATACCTAAAGTAGGCCTGGGTGTTCGGTCCTTCGGTTCGGTTCGGTTCCTATGGTTCTTCGGTTCTTCGGTTCCAAGCACTTAGGATCCATAAGGGAACTGTTAGAATTTCGGTTCGGTTCGGTTCGGTTCGGTTCGGTTAATGGTTCCTTAACTACGTGAATTTAGTTAATTCCAAAAAGTGAATTCCAAAAAATACAAAACATTAAAACCAAAAGAGTGCAAAAAATTCAATAAACAGCAAAGTAAAAAAAGTTTGTTCGATATTAAAAAAAGTCTACAACAAAAAGAGAGTCTTCTAGTTCATTAATCCTTAATCCTCCATTTGAGTCCTCCTGTTACACAAGTAACCAAAGTTAGAGAATAAACATCAAACTATAGAATAGAAAAGTCTAGAAGAAGATTACCTGTAGCTTCTTTAGCTCTCTCACAAGCCAAACTCTAAAATGATATAAAGAAGAATATGTTAACAAATTTATTCAATTGCATATATAATTTGCAGAAAATAAATTACCTTTTTGAAGCATGTCTTGTAATTCAATGTCTGCTAGCAAATCAGAATTAGTGACCACTCCATTCTTCAAATGAATCTCACACTTAAGCCATTGTTCCGTGCACATCAATACCTCTAGTGTATTGTGAGTTAGACAGCTCCGGTAAGGGTCTAGAACACGACCACTGGTGCTAAATGCACTCTCTGATGCAACAGCAGAAACTTGCAATGCAAGCACATCCCTAGCTATTTCGGATAAAATAGGGAATTTTGAAGTATTGAGTCTCCACCAGCCAAGAACATCATACTCTATATACTCTGTTCCTTTCAAGAGCTGTGGAGTTTCCACTGCTTCCTTTAGATAAAGATCCAACTCATTCAAAGCCTCGTGAAGACCTTTCTCATTCACCATCTCATTATACACACAATCCATTCTTTCATAACCGTCAAAATCATCAATATCATCATCAAAATAAAACCTATCTCCTGTATTGATATCTTGTCCACTCATAGATTGAGAAACCTGAGATGATGTCACTGTAGTGTAAGATGATGAGCCAGAAATCCCATGTGATGCATTCCAACAACTATATTCTTCAAACAACCTATTCATCACATCTACCACTGAGTCATGAATCACTTTACCATCTATACTATCTTTACCATACAACCGGTCAATACAAAGCTCTGCAAATTTCAATTTCTTGGTCGGATCAAATACACTAGCAATGATGATAAGCCTATTGATTTCCTTCAAACCAGCCCAATACTTGTTAAACTTAGTTCTCATACTCTTGGCCTTTGTCTGCATCTCTACATCTCTACTATTACCAAGCTTAATAAGATTCTGCTCTATGGTGCAAATCTCAGCATAACACTTATGGGAATTTAGCGAAGAAGAAGCAGAAACGACCAAAGTAGAGCGGTAAAAAATTTTCAGAAACTTTACCAACCTGTCTACTGCTTCCCAGTCTTTTGTAGATGCTGGTCCAACCCTTTGGTTTCCAGCTTTATCCACTTCAAGAAAAAACTCATGATATAGCTTGTCCTCAGCCTCCATCCTATCAAACGCATTCCTGAAGTTGAGAGCTCTGCCTAGCATCAGATAGGTTGAGTTCCACCTCGTGCTGCAGTCTAAAGGGAGACTACCTCTACTCACATTCTTCCCTGTTTCAACCCTTTGCTAAAAAGCATTCAACCTGTTTGTGGACGATCTCACATACTGGACACCATTTCTGATAGCAACCACACTATTATCCACGTCATGTAACCCATCTTTCACAACCAAGTTTATAATATGAGCCGCACACCTCATATGCAGATACTCACCACGTAGAACCAAAACCTCATTCCCTAATTCACCAAATGTCTCTGTAAATCTTCTTAAAGCTGAAGTATTGGCTGTTGCATCGTTAACAGTTATGGTGAATACCTTATCAATTCCCCAATCTGCCAAACACTGAAGAAGAACAGATGTGATGGTCGCTCCTTTGTGGTCCCCAATGTTTTTAAACCCGATGATTAGCTTCCTTAACTCCCAAGATGCATCAATGAAGTGAGCTGTAATGACCATATAGCTAGCTCCTGTTACAGGCGCAGTCCATATATCAGTGGTGAGAGAGACCCGCTGCTTAGTCTTTCTAAAGACATTCCTCATTGCTTCTTTTCTGTTGACAAACATCTTGAAAATGTCTCGGGTGGCTGTTCTTCTTGAATGTGGTGGGTACAAGTTTACTCTAGTACAGAAATGACGCCAAGCCAAGCTCTCAATGAAGGCCAGAGGTAGCTCACCTATCACCAACATTTCATTTGAAGCCTCCCTAAACACTGCCTTTGAAACCTTAGCTAACTTCAAGTGACCATCAGGAGTTATGGCATGTTGCTTACCCTTTTTAGCCATCCATAACTTGTGTTGCTTGCATGACAGCATATGTTTCTTCAAATTTGAAGTCCCAGACGTTGTGTAGCAACTCATAATCTTCCCACAGTAATGACATCTGCATTTGTTAATGTTTTTCTCTGTTCTTGTAAAATGACCCCACACCAAAGACCAGGGCCGGTCCTAAGTTTAGTGTGGCCTAAAGCATTTTTAAAAAATTGTGGCCCTAGTTAATTTTTTTATTTTTTTTAGGTTAAGAAGTTTTCGGTGTTGTAGATCTTTCTTTATATTAGTAATCTAGTTTCAGTTTGTATTATGAGTATCATTTTATTATTTTTAGAGTAATACCCTAATACCACATTTTCAAGTTTTTGTTCCAAACTTACCACCATTAGCTTAAAATTTCCAAATATACTACATATTATTTTGTGAAAAAACATATTTACCCAAAAAAAAATTATAAGTAAAATTAAAACTTTATATTTGGGTTCCCTTTTTCCAATTTAGGGTTTAGATTTCCTCCATTAGAAATAGTTTTAGGCATTTTAAAGGTAAAATTTGTGCTATTTTGGAAAATTTAAAAAGTGGTATTTTTGGAACAAAACCTTAAAAGTGTGGTATTTTTGTCAATTGTTCTTTTTTATGTGTAAACAAAGTAATCTCCTAAGTAGACAGAATAAGAAAAAATTGTTTTAAAGTTTATAAGTAGACAGAATAAGAAAAAAATATGTGTATTGACAAACAAAAATTATAATTAAAGTTTTTTTAATACACATGTCACATATGCAACTAAATAAATAAACCAAATTTACGGAGCGGACCTGCTTTTGGAAAAAAACTAACACGAAAAGAACACTAAAAATCTAAAAGATTTATTAATTTTGGCAAAAGTTGAGATTCGAACTCACCAAGTGGAGAGAAAGGAGAGGAGAATTGAGGCCAATACACAGAATTGAAATTTTAAAAATATGGCTCTCAAAGTAAATTATTATATGTGGCTTAAAGCTCATGCTTTATATGCCTTACGCAAGGGCCGGGTCTGCCAAAGACCTTTTGATGACGATCTTCTTTGTTGAAAGAGGAGAGCTTGATGTGCTTGCTCGTGGGATCTCTTTACTATGTCTAGTTCTACTGAATGGAATCTCAACCTCTTCACCAGATTCGTTATCTGATTCCTCATGTCTCCCTTCCCCATTGTCTTTTGGAGTTGAAGAACAATCCATCTACAAAGGTAAAAAATATTGTTAATTAAAGCAAAATATTGAACTTTGCTTTAATCGGTAAAGCAATAACATTACTAATTAGTGGATTACGTATCACATCTTTGGATGGTAAACGTAAATCTCAACAAAATATACTAGTAAACTAATTAAAGATTGAACTTTCCAAGAGTTTCAAACATATTCTTAAACCACCGGCAACAAATAAAAAAAATCTTTGTTTATTTTTGTATTGGAAAAAATGTATATACGTAATCCACTCTTCTTCCTCTGTTAGAAAAAAATATATATGGAGAAAAAAAACTGGCAAAAAAATCACAAGAACAATCAAACTACAGTACAGATTCGTAGGATTACAGATTCGCATAAAACAATACAAGAACATAAAAGCATGAAGATGTGATACCTGGTGAATAGGTGATGAAGATGAAGAAGAAGAGAGTCTGAGAGTGAGTAGAGAAACAAGAAAAAATTGATGAACTAGTTTCGTTTTTTTCCTCTTTGGGAGAAAGAAGAAGAGCGGCAGAGAGAGAGTCTGAGAGTGAGTAGAGAAACAAGAAAAAGTGAGTTAGGGTTTCATTTGGTTTAGTTGGGCCAATTGGGCTTGAGTTTAGTTTAGGTGTTATTGGACATAAAAATTTAGAGTTTTATTTCCTTTTATTTTCGGTTATATGGGTATACCCATGGGTATTCGGTTCGGTTCGGTTCGGTTCCAAATACCCATGGATACTGAGGTTGAGATCCATTAGGTAATTTCAAAGTATTCATGGATTAATCGGTTCGGTTCTTTTCGGTTCGGTTCGGTTCTTCGGTTCCGGTTTTTATGCCCAGGCCTAACCTAAAGATTAGGCAAGGGGAAATAAACCTAATCTCTTATCTAAAAGTTCATGCTTTCGTCTTCCATACAGGAAACCGTTCATGAAGACTTCTCTACACCAATAGAAGGAGGTATTCCGCTAACCCTCCTTATGATTCTATTATGTGATTAACCTAGATGTTTAAAGGTCTTAGGGTTCATGTAAAATTATGCTTACATGTGGTATCAGAGCTTAGGTTATGAACATCTGTTTAATCCATTAAGTATACATGAATAATTGAAACTAAGAAATCTGCAAATTAGAGTTTTGTAGATCTAAATCTATGTTTAATTTTCGTGCGTGCATAATCTGTGTATATGTGAATTAGAGATATTATCGCAAATAAGGATCCGTGTAAATTTTGGGTTCATGCGAATTAGGTTTTATTTTCGCAGATCCTGTTCTGTGCAAATTCCGTGAGTATGCAAATTAGGGTTTTTCGCAGATTCTGAATCGTGCATAATCTGTGCGAAATTAATCGTTTTATACAAAATCGTTATGTAGTTGATCTGTGCAAAATCGTTCTGTACACAATCCGTGCAGATACAATCTGTACATAAAATCTGCAAAATCGTTCTGTGCATTATCAGTACAGAAGCGATTTATGCTTAAACCAGCAAATTATTTTGTGCATGATCCGTACAGAAACAATTTGTATAATTTTACAGAAACGATATGTGCACAATTCTTGGCAGAACACTGGTTTTATATAATGTGCAAAATCATGATTTATATATCACCACAGTGACTTTATCCTAGAATGATTTGTGAATGAAAACCATTGTTTGCTTAAGTTTTTGATATGCTTATGTAGTAATTAGTTACCCACATGTAGACTATGAACATAATACATGATCAATAACTTATAAGAGTGTTTGTATATGTGTAAACTAAGGATATCCACGGATAACTTAGTCTAAATAATTCAGTACATCACTCAATAAACTTTCCAGAATCCATGACTTTTCATGAGATTATTGTTGATTTCCCACAAGAGCACTATAATTTATTGTCATATGCATTCTATTTCTTTGTGTTGATTATGTTTTAAGCCTAAATTAACACTTGTTGTATCTCTAAATTGAAGCATCTTATTATGCTAATTTGTCATCTATGGTCTCTGCTGTTCCAATCCTCACTAGAACCAACTTCTCAGAATGGAAAGAGAAAGTTGAGTTCACATTAGGAGTACTAGACTTGGATTTGGCATTTCGTAAAGATGAGCCAAACCCACTTATTGACGATAGTACTGAGGAAGAAAATGTTCTCCATAAAGCGTGGGAGAAAGCGAACAAATTGAGCATCATGTTCTTAAGGGTTGGCAATAGTTAGCAATTTCAAAACTTTCCTTCTGGCAGCTGAAAAGGCTTTAGGACTATCTAAACTCTATAGAAGACCAATTTAAGATTGCAGTCAAATCCCTTGCTGGGAAACTTATGGCAGATCTTATAATAATGAAAGATAATGGCATACAATATATGCATGATCATTGCATTAAAATGACTAGGCTAGCGCCTAAGCTAAATAATTTAGGAATGAGTGGAACAATTATTTTCTTGTTCAATTTTCCTAAATTTATTATCTCCTCAATAAAGACCATTCCAAAATTCATTACAACGTCATTAATGAAAAGTGGATGTTGGATGAATTGGCTAACAAATGGGTACAAGAGGAAACTAATTGAGCTTAAGCGTCTAGATATTAGAGTTGCCTATTATGTCTAAGGAGTTGGACTTAAAACTGGAAATATGGCATTAAGTAAGCTGTGAAAGAGCACCACCCAGACTTAAAGATTATAATCCACTACTAAGAAGAAAATGGCTAAGAAATATAACATTTGCAAATTTTGCAGAAAGTTTGTACATTTTCATAAAATTTGTCTTAAAAGAATATAATGATTCAGAAATAAAGGTAACCTTGTGAGTTACATAAAGTTTTTCTGAATCTACTCTTACTTATGTTTCTTCTAAAATTGTGTTGGATTGATAGTGGTGCTTCTACACATATCTCATATTTCATGCAGAAATTTCTTATCAGTAAAAACTCAAATGAAACTACTTATATAAGGGAAATCGAGATAATTAATGCACCAGTTGAATTATTGGTACTTATTGTCTCATTATGGATAGTGGATTTTGTTTGGATTTATTTCAGACTCTTTATGTTCCATCTATTTCCCGTAATTTAGTTTCAGTAAGCACACTTGATTTGGCTGGTTTTAAATCTACTTAATGAGATGGTTGTTTCAATTTATTTCTAAACTCTAATCGAATTGGTTCTGGAATATTAGTTGATGGTCTGGCTGATCAACCTTTTGAAACACATCGCACCCTGCAAGATAAACGTGGACTTAAGCGTAAAACATGTGCAAATGACTCGTATTTCTTATGGCATAAGAAGCTGAGACATATTTCCAGTGAAAGAATCAAAAGATTGGTAAAAGATGGAGTCATTCCAAATCTAGATTTTACCAATAGTAAAGAGTGTATAGATTGCATTAAGGGTAAGCAAACTAAACACACTAAAAGAGGAGCCACAAGAAGTACACAACTTCTTGAAATCAAACATACAAATATTTGTGGACCTTTTGACGATCCAAGTTTTGGAGGCGAAAGTACTTCATTACCTTTATCGATGATTATTCACGTTACTGTTATCTCTATATATTGCATGAAAAGTCTCAATCTGTGGATGTTGTACAAGTGTTCATTACTGAAGTAGAAAGACAATTAGATAGAAATGTGAAAATCATTAGGTCAGATAGAGGTGGTGAATTTTATGGCAGATATGATGAAACATGACAACATTCTAGACCTTTTGCCAGACTTCTCCAGGAATTAGGAATCGTTGCACAATACACAACGCCTGGTTCTCCATGGCATAATGGTGTAGCTGAAAGGCGTAACCGTATTTATATGGGAATGGTTAGATCCATGATGATATGGTAACTTACCTATATCCTTGTGGATGGATGCATTACGTACTGCAGTCTATATCTTGAACATGGTTCCTAGCAAAGCAGTTCCAAAGACTCCTTTTGAACTATGGAAAGGCTGGAAACCTAGTCTGTCACACCTCCAAATTTGGGGATGTCCAGCTGAAGCAAGAATATATAACCCACATGAAAAGAAATTAGATTTCAGAACGGTTAGTGGTTTCTTTATAAGATACCATGAGAAGTCTAAAGGATATAGATTTTACTGTCCCAATCATAGTACAAGAATAGTAGAAACCAATACTTCCAGATTTATGAGAATGGCGAGATTAGTGGGAGTGATAAAGTTCAAGATGTGGTCATTCAGGAAATGAGGGTTAATATCCCTTTACCCTAGTTTCGAATGTTGGGAATCTTTCCGTTGTTGAACCGTTAAACAATGAGGAAAACCCAGTGAATGATCATCCATTCCATGATGAAAATATCGCCAATAATGATCATGTACTTGTAGCACAAGAGGAACCAGCATTAAAAAGATTAACTCGTTTAAGAAAATCTGCTATTTGGATGACTATGTGCTTTATCAAGTAGAATCTGGAGAATAGGATATTAAAGATACAGTTTCTTATTCACAAGCCATGAATGATATTAATTCTGATAAATGAATTAATGTCAGTAAAGATTAAATAGACTCGATGGCTAAGAATGAAGTTTGGGAAGTTGTTCATTTACCTAAAAAGCACAAACCAGTCGGGTGTAAGTGGATCTTTAAGATCAAACTCGACTGTAATGGAAATGTCGAACGATATAATGCCAAACTTGTAGCTAAAGGTTTTAATCAGAAAGAAACGACTGATTTGCGACTTTGGTGCGATTACCTAATTCAGTCGCATACTAGTCGCAAATCAGTCGTAAATATATGCGACCATGTACCGACTAATTAACGACCAACATGCGACTATATATTGTGTCGTGTGGAAGTCGTTTTGCTGTAGTCGTTAAAGAGTCGTGAAATTGTGCGACTACGTCCCGACTAATATGCGTCTAGATTAGCGACTGATTTGCGACTAATTAATATGTTCATCGGAATAGTGATTTGGTCATCTTTTACGACTGTTTTGCGACTGATTTGCGACTACATAGCGATTGATTTTATTGACGAAATTCAAAATGGTAATACTGTACCATATTTGTATTACCTAGCAATTTGGAAATCATATGCAAACTAATAAAAAGACTACACACGTTAAAATGAAAGAAACATTAATACAAAGAAATCATCATATATTATTTTAACATATCAAGTACAAACCAATACAAAAAAACTTAATGTTCTAAAGTTCAAAAACATGAAATAAAATGATAGACTAGGGTGTAGAATCATGATGCCGACAAGATTGAGAAGCCATGAAGTCCAGAAAATTTGGATCGGTTTCACGAAGATACCTTTCCACCAGTGAATAATGCTCGAACTTGTCTTTGTGGTCAGCTGCAAGTTGGGTAAGCTTGCTTTGGTTGTCAGCTGCAAGTTTGGTAAGCTCTGCCTCACGCCGAGCGTTAGAAGCAGCTTCTTTCTACAAGAGAAGTGTGATTCGGGTTAGTCGACAGAATAGAAAGAAAGGCATAGAATAGCATGGGCAGAAGAGAAATGCTTACCGCGAACTCGACGAAGTACCTTTCCTGTCTATCCCGAGGCACAACAGTCCAACTGTAGTATGGACCATCAAACTTGTTTGTGAACACCTTAGTGATCTTCCTTGTCAGCTTTCCCTTGTCACGGCCAAACCTAGACAGAGACAAATAAGTTCCTTGAACATTAAAAACCTCACAATTACAGCAAAACAAAGAAGACACAATCCAAACCTGATATGAACTAAACATTTCCCTAGCACATAATCTTCTTTACACCAAAACAAAGAAGACCGTAAACTAACCAAACAAATACAAACATGCTAATCTTGAAAAGAACTCTACCAGCAACGTCAGACAACAATTAAGAGCTTTTCAGTGACCAGAACTAGAAGACGCAGCATAATACCAAGAGAGAATGACACTAAACTTAGAGCTTTTCAGTGATCACACTCAAAGCTTTTCAGTGACCAGAACTAGAAGACGCAGGAAACCACAATCTAAATCCAACATCATACAAAAACATGTTACATACATAAAGGACTGAGACGTCATTCAGTACATAGATAGAGATCAAATTTCATCAGTACAAAAACAAAACATATCTAGCTTCATCAGTACAAAAACAAAACAAATAAAAGAAGACACGATCCAAACCTGATATGAACTAAACCTTTCCCTAGTACAAAATCTTCTTTACACCAAAACAAAGAAGACCGTAAACTAACCAAACAACTACAAACATTCTAATCTTGAAAAAGAACAACTACAAACAAAACATATCTAGCTTCATCAGTACAAAAACAAAACAAAACAAAACACTTGTGTTTAAGCAAACTCTAACAACAGTGTTAACACGAAGAAAACCAGATTTTGATGCTTAATTGAAGTTAACGTTTAGATAGGAATGGAAAACGACATTTTCAAACACAAGCAATTTCAGACATAATCACACAGAAGAGACATAACTACTAGACACATAACTACTAGACACAAAACACAAAACCCAAATACTAACAAGCAAAAAGTTGTTCCTGTTTCTGTAGTAATGCTACGAACCATAACTAGAGACACAAACCATAACAAGAGACACAAAAGACTACACACATCATCGCCAACCATCAACAGAGACAAAGAAAACTACACACATTAAGACATGAATTTAGACAGGAATGGAAACACTTACCATGTGGTGTTTGGCAGCTGAGGGCGTGTCGGAGACAGCACCGTTGTAAACTCATGCCGGTTAGGCACCCTTAGCAGCGTCTCAAGCACCCTAAGTTGCTCATCCTGGAGGTCGGCTTGAAACTGTGCATTGTCGTCAATCGTATCATCTTCCCAGTGGTTGACTGAGTGGTTGCTATGACCATCGGAGTTCTGCAGAGGAACACTCGAATTGGAAGATCTTGGAGTCGGCAGTGCTTGAGGTTCAAATGATTGTCGATGGATTGTCGGACCTTGAGATGGAGAGCATTCAGGTGGTTGCTCTGAGGTGCTCCGGAAGAGCTGGGTTGGAGGTGGAAAGTCCCAGACATTGACGGTTGCTGCTGGCGTTGACGGTTGACGGTTCATAGGAGGTGACGACAGATTCAGAAGAGATTGGGCTGCCGGCGTGAAGGTGTACTGCGGCGGTAGAGGGTTCACTGGTCGCGACGAAGCTCCGGCTTTCTGAGAGACGTTGGGAACGAATTTCTTCCGGCGTTTACCACCATTCTTATCTTCCGTCATCGTGTGCTTCGATTGAAAGGGGATGAAGATGAAAGGCGAAGAGATGAAGATGAAAGGCAAAAAGATTGAAGAAGATGAAGAGATTGAAGAAGATTGAAGAAGATGAAGATGAAAGGCGAAGAGATTGGAAGAAGAAGAGCAAAATGGTTCTCGATTGAAAGGAGACGAAGGAGATGAAAGTTTTTGGGACTTATGATTTCGTAGGTTGTGTTTTTTAATCTGAATAAAAAAAGATATAGTTAAGGATTTGTATGTGTGACTTATACCAATTAGTTACTATAGCCCACTGGTAAATCTCGCACAAATGTTCTTCTCCCCCCACGGTGAGAGGACAAAAGTTTTGTTTTTTTAATTTGAATAAAAAAATATCTAGTTAAGAATTATTTGGTGTGTTAAATACCAATTAAACACTATGACTTACCGGTAAAGATCTCACACTTGTTTCTTTTCACCCGCGGATTCGACTCCTGGTGAGGAATTTTTTTTTTTTTTACTCAAAACGAGAAATAAATACTGATTAATAATGTAAAAGACAAATTACACCGAAATAATGTAAAAGACAAATTACAACGAAATTGTGACATAAGTAACATAGTGAATTAGAAGGGTTTTTCGTCATCTGATTCTTCATCAGAAGACAAATTACACCGAAATTCATCTTCTGGTTCTGCATCTCCGACTTCGTAATCGAAGTTTATTTGGTCTCCTTGTACGAAATTGTCGAGTACAAGATCTTCAATTGTAGTCATCAATACAGCATCATCATTTTCTGTTTGCAAAAGAGTCGGTTCTTTTTTTTCATATTCCCCTGAAATGTTACCCCTCGGATTCACTTTTAGAACATTGAGCCACAACTGCTTCGGTTTCTTTGTGTATGGGTACGAAATATAACAAACTTGATTCGCTTGCGAGGCTGTTAATTTGCAATATAAAAATGTATATATAAGTTATACATCATGGTATATATATATATATATATGATATCGACATTAATAAGTACGTACCTAGAATAAATGGTTCGTATTTATTGTATTTTCTCGATGAAAGAACGTCTACCGATAACAGGGTCATACCAATTACACTTAAAAAGTGTGATTCTCAAATTGACCATCCCCTCGTACTCGAGTTCTATGATATCAGTTAAGATCCCGTAGAAATCCGCTTCATCAGATGCATCAGTGTAATTTTGACCTTTAACATATACCCCATAGTTACATGTCTTTCGTCCAGCGCCGTGATTCTGCGTATGAAACAAATAGCCTCTTGTAAAATACATTGGCCAGGTTTTGACCTTATTCAAAGGTCTATGCACTATCTCTTGAACCCAAGTAGGAAATGGATTTGTTGCGTTCCAGTAAGTAATCTGCATATATATAAAAAATAGTGTAAATATATATATAAGTATAAATTTACGCAAAGTTATGAATATTTTTTAGACATACATATTCTTTCACCCATAAATGATATTCGTCAGCTCTTTTCGCAGAGAATTATTTTTCGGAAAGTCCTGGATATTTTGCAGAAATAAATTCCTCAAACATTCTACACAAGACCAACACAAATTATATGAGAAATTAAACAAAGATTATATATATTAAAACGCAATATGGGAGAGATGCCAACTTATATACCTCTCAATTGGCTGAAAATAGTCACAATTTCGTAAAACATATGCATGTGCGCAATGATAGTCTCTCTCTGAGAGCCATATTTCATGCATTTCTCCACTTGGACGGCCTACTTGAGTAAATATAGAAGGTACTCCAAGGACATGATATACGGGGACTTCACCTTCATCGAATCTTGTTAACCTAATCAAATGAGTTAAAACGTAATTCACATTATAATACATATATGGCATGTGTATACAAAAAGTTAAATGGCAAAGTGGACATGATGTGATTGATTTTAGCATTTACCTTGATTTCGTTTGTATATTCCTAGCAAAGTAGTGCTCTGAGAAATAAGCAATCTCGTCATTGATATATGATTCAACAATCGATCATGCCACATATCTTTTGTTCTTTGCTTTCCCCTTCAACTTTTTGAAAAACCTTTCAAAAGGATACATCCACCTATACTAGATAGGGCCTCCTAATTCAACTTCGTAGGGGAGATGTATAGGCAGGTGTTCCATCACATCGAAAAATGAAGGTGGGAAGATCTTTTCCAAATTGCATAGGATTAAAACGATGTTCAGTTTTAGAATTTGAAGGCGACTCTTATGCAAAGTTCTTGAACATAAGTTCCGAAAAAATGCTCCAACCCCTACAATATACGTGAAAATTGCATGAAGTTAATATATAAATTACTATAATCAATTTCTTTTTTTAAATTGTCGTAATAAGTACCTGATAACGCAAGGTGGACATTCCGGTCTAGGAGATCTGCAAAGATAAATGGAACTAACAGCTTCATGAAAACATGGCAGTCATGACTCTTCATGCTTGAAAACTTTTGGTTGTCCATATAAACACAAGTAGCTAAGTCTGACGAATAACCATCTGGGAACTTAACCGCATGTTTCACACATTCCAGTAAACTTTTTCTAGCTTCCTCTGTCAATGTGAAGGATGGGAAATGAGCTTTACCCTCACTATCAATATGTAAGTGTGGCCGAGAACAAAATTGTTCTATATCCAATCTTGACATGATGTTGTCTTTCGATTTACCTTTCACACTCATAAGAGTATTCATGATGTTGTCAAAAAAGTTCTTCTCTATATGCATCACATCAAGACAATGACAGAGATTGAGGTCCCTCCAGTACGGTAGCTCCCAGAATATGCTTTCCTTGTGCCAGTTATGTTGCTTCCCATAGCCCGACTTCTTATTTTCATGACCGTTTCCACCGACGTCTTTTGTTTTCGATGGATTTACACCAACCAACCGCTCGTAATAAACTTGCTCACCGGTCAAAGACGGAGGTGGATACTCTCTCGAAGCGTCTTTTCCCTTTAGGAAGTCTTTTTTATTCCTCCTCATTGGATGACCACGAGGAAGAAATCTTCGGTGACAATCAAACCAACACGTCTTCCTTCCCTTAGGTAGATAAAAAGACTTTGTATCTTCCATGCAAATTGGACAAGACAATTTACCATGGGTTGTCCATCCGGATAACATGCTATACGCCGGAAAGTCGCTTATCGTCCACATTAGCACTGCTTTTAGATTGAAATTTTGATTCAAGGACACATCGTATGCATCGACGCCATTAGACTACAACTCTTTTAACTCCTCAATAAGAGGTTGGAGGAAGATATCGAGACTAGCTCGCGGAGGATTTGGCCCAGAATTCAGAATAGTAAGAAATAAATACTCTGTATTCATGCACATACCCGGGGGTAAATTATATGGAGTCAAGATCATAGGCCACAACGAATGATTACGAGACATGCCAAATGGATTGAACCCATCCGTACATAATCCAAGATAAACATTACGGGGTTCTTCAACAAACCTGGGATATAGACCTTGAAAATATCTCCACTCCGCCGCATCAGAAGGATGACCCATTTCTCCCTCCTTTGCTTAGTGCTCGGCATGCCATCTCATTGCCGCTGCAGTCTTCTCGCTTTGATACATTCTCTTTAATCTGTCAGCAATAGGTAGATACCACATACGACTGTATGGTACTTTGGTTCTACGCCGGTCGTTCTGAGGCTTCCATCTTTGTTTACCACAAAACAGACATTTAGCTTCCTTCTCGTCTTCTTTCCGGAAGATCATACAATTGTTAATACAAACATCAATTGTATGATATGGGAGACCTAAATTGCGCATCAATTTTTCTGTCTCGTAATGTGAACCGGTTGCCTGGTTTCCTTCTGGTAAATAGTCTGTCAAGATTTCGCAAACCGAATCCACTAACTTTTCACTCATATTATATTCTGCCTTATCTTGCATGACTCGAGCGGCTAAGGATAACTGCGAGTGACCTTCACGACAACCATCATATAATGGAGTATTCGCTCTTTCTAACAAGTCGTAGAATTTCTTTGAATTGTTACGTACCGGTTCTTCTACATTCTGATAACTAGTACCACCTTGATGATAGTTATCAAAACTCACGTTATCACGAAATTCATCATTCACCATATCCACATATCTATCTTCTACTACATTACCCAATTCACTACTCCCACTTAAATGCGTAGGATCAACATAACTCGGACCTAAATCCATAGAGATTTCTTCTCCATGCTTATACCAAACATAATAATCTGGCATAAATCCTCTAATATACAGATGATTCCAAATTCTAGGCCCCGAGAGAAATTTGTCGTTCTTGCAAACACTACAAGGACAGTGAAACTTACCGCCATTGTTCTGCGCTAGAGACTGGCTATTTGCAAATGCCATGAATTGATCCACCCCCGTGGTGAACTCTACCGAGAAATTTCCCGTCTCTTCATTGATTCGCTTATACATCCACTCCCGAAAATTACTATATTTGTAATTTCCCGACATTATAAAAAAAAAAGGTTTCTCTTCTAAAATTCGATTTTTTTCGTTTATGAGAATGAGGAGATTGTGAGAATGAGGAGAACGATGGTCTCAAGTTTTTATTTATAGACATTTTTCCGACTGATTTGCGACTACATAGCGACTACATAGCGACTGCTGTCCGACTACGAGTGGTAGTCGCAAAAACTAGATACAAGTAGGTACAACAAGAATAAACGTGTTTAATGCTGTTATTTTACGACCAACATACGACTGTTTTGTGACCCGCCGCAAAAGTCGTAATTTAGTCGCAAAAGTAGCGACTATTTTGCGACTAAAGTTTCCCGACTCGACGGCAGTCGTAGATTGGTCGTAAATTAGCGACCAATATGCGACTAATATGTTTGGTCGCAAATGACCGTCTATGGTGCGACTGTATTTGTGAAGTCGTAACCTAGTCGCAAAATAGTCGCTAAGTAGTCGTAAAAATTTACGACTGTGTGTGTAGTCGCAAATTGTAGTCGCGAAAACGCTGTTTTCTTGTAGTGTGAGCACTATAATTTCTTGTCATATGCATTCTATTTATTTGTGTTGATTATGTTTTAAGCCTAAATTAGCACTTGTTGTATCTCTAAATTGGAGCATCTTATTCTGCTAATTTGTCATCTATGGTCTCTGCTGTTCCAATCCTCACTAGAACCAACTTCTCAGAATGGAAAGAGAAAGTTGAGTTCACATTAGGAGTACTAGACTTGGATTTGGCATTTCGTAAAGATGAGCCAAACCCACTTATTGACGATAGTACTGAGGAAGAAAATGTTCTCCATAAAGCGTGGGAGAAAGCGAACAAATTGAGCATCATGTTCTTAAGGGTTGGCAATAGTTAGCAATTTCAAAACTTTCCTTCTGGCAGCTGAAAAGGCTTTAGGACTATCTAAACTCTATAGAAGACCAATTTAAGATTGCAGTCAAATCCCTTGCTGGGAAATTTATGGCAGATCTTATAATAATGAAAGATAATGGCATACCGTATATATATGAGCATTGCATTAAAATGACTAGGCTAGCGCTAAATAATTTAGGAATGAGTGGGACAATTATTTTCTTGTTCAATTTTCCTAAATTCATTATCTCCTCAATAAAGACCATTCCAAAATTCATTACAACGTCATTAATGAAAAGTGGATGTTGGATGTATTGGCTAACAAATGGGTACAAGAGGAAGCTAATTGAGCTTAAGCGTCTAGATATTAGAGTTGCCTATTATGTCTAAGGAGCTGGACTTAAAGCTGAAAATACGGCATTAAGTAAGCTGTGAAATAGCACCACCCATACTTAAAGATTATAATCCACTACTAAGAAGAAAATGGCTAAGAAATATAACGTTTTGCAAATTTTGCAAAAAATTTGTACATTTTCATAAAATTTGCCTTAAAAGAATAGAATGATTCAGAAATAAAGGTAACTTTGTGAGTTACATAAAACTTTTCTGAATCTAATCTTACTTATGTTTCTTCTAAAATTGTGTTGGATTGACAGTGGTGCTTCTACACATGTCTCATGTTTCATGCAAAATTTTTTTATTAGTAACAACTCAAGTGAAACTACTTATATAAGGGAAATCGAGACAATTAATGCACCAGTTGAATTATTGGTACTTATTGTCTCATTATGGATAGTAGATTTTGTTTGGATTTATTTCAGACTCTTTATGTTCCATCTATTTCCCGTAATTTAGTTTCAGAAACCTAATCTTTTATCTAAAAGTTCAGGCTTTCGTACGTCTTCCATTCAAGAAACCGTTCAGGAAGACTTCTTTCTCTACACCAATAGAAGGAGGTATTCTTCTAACTCTTTTTATGATTCTATTATGTGATTAACCTAAATGTTTAAAGGCCTTAAGATTCATGTAAAATTATGCTTACATGAAAGTGCATATATAAGTTGTTGGAACAAGAAACGACATGCTGAAACATACACATAACTAATCGTTTAATGTTAACGTGGAACAAGGTGTACGTTAAAGCTAAATATAAAAAGATGTCTAGATTTGAATCAGCGAAAACACGGAATTGAAGATATTTTTGAAGAAAAATTATTAAACGTAAGAAAAATTATTAAACGTATATTCTTTTTTTGTTGTGAAGAAGAGATATATATATATTTTTTTTGTTTTATCGGTGACACACTTCATGTGTACTGTATGTGGATATATATAAGGGAAGTGTGATGTTAGACTCATCTAGATTAAAACGTTTTATGTCGCTTTGGTTTTGAAGTAGTCGATTCTAATCGTTAAAACACAAATCTGTGTATTGAAACCTATTTTGTTTATAATGTCTTGTGTAACTAGAAACAGATCGTCTTGGTGTCGACTCATTCTGATTGAGTAGAACATGTAATGATCACTTAATGTCTTTCTAATAATTATTCTGTGTACTATTTAGTCTGTGTATTGTTTATGGGGTTCTTCCATGAGCAGTTATTTGTGAAAATATATATCGTGTTCTAATATTTTACAAAAAATGTAAAAATAAGTAACACTTTATGTACTGTACACGTATTGACTTTCCAATCGTACCCATGTACAACATTATGCGTCTCAACGATGTACAATACACGGACCAATAACAAGCAGGAACAAAATTGTCTTTTCAATTTCAACAGAAAAGTGTTATGTTGTAATCACAAAATTTGAAAGTGCTATATTCAAGTATATGTTTTAATAAAGTTACCATGGACGCAAAATTCTCACTGTTATCTCTACTTTGTCATTCAAAACCTTAACCATTTTGTAAGAATTTTTTTTTTTCAAGTAAAGTATTGTATAAATTTCCGTCTATTTTGGGTCGACGATCTATTTCTCCACGAAAACTATCGTATAACATCAATTTGGTGTCTCCCAAACTAGACCTCGTTTTATATTTCTCCGAAAGCAAAGTTTAGAAAAGATACATACGCTCTAAATTGGGTCGTGGCCCGTACATAATTCCTACATCGGGCGGGCTCGAAAATGTAATTGGGCTTCTGTAAGTGGAGTATTGATGTAAGTTTTTTCGGCAGTTCATGCTACAAAAAGGCCCAAGAAAATCGCATAACAAAATTTTCTTGTTGCAAAACATGCATTTTTTTTTTTTTTTTATTCCATGATTTTCCTTGATGTACTTCTGTCATCTACATTCTTTTGAATAAATAAAAACAAAAATAAATAGTAACCGTACATACAGATAAAGTTAAAATACAAATAATCTTATAGAAGTATACATTTTTGTATTATACCTGGAGCGACACGTATGTATTTTCGGAACATGGACCGTAGCGAGTGCTTGTGGATATAAACACGTAGACTTCTAATCCCCAGCTTTTACCTTATCTCTATCTGACACGTGGCTTTAACAAGCATGGCCCCCCAAACTCTGCTCTTCTTTTGTCCCTCACATCTTATTCGAACGATCCAACGACCCTGAATTCATCATGAGAATTTTCAATCAGTATCCGTATTTCCACAAAATACCAAATTGATCCATCATTTTTTCCATAGACATTTTCTTCCGCTTATCATATGAAATTTTCGGCCAAAAAATTATAAAATGAAACCGTAAAATAAAAATTAAAGTAAATTAAATTTGGGCAATTCTCAAAATACCACTAAAATAAGTTTTCGTTCCAAACATACCATCACTAGTTTTTTCTTTACAAAATTACCACAAACATTAGTTTTTTCCACAAATACCACAAAACTAAACCCTAAACCCTCAAAAATAAACTATAACATGTAACAAAAATAACAGAGTTCATCTTCATATTTGAGCATTTAAACTTTAAAGGTTAACTTGAAATGTTGTTAAAAAAAATGTTAACTTGAAATTTTTGTTTTAACTTGTTAAAATATACTATAAAATCAATTTTTTAATGCCAAATATAAATCTAAAAATATCTTCTAATATCAACGGAAGAGGTAATAACCAAAACTAACTTTATGTGCTATTATATATATGGTTTTTAGATTTTAAAAGAACATCAAACTGAATTTAAACGGGTGTTTTTGAGTTTTGAAAGCAACAAACTTGTGAAAGGATATGCATCTACATACCCCAATCACAAGTTCGCTAAAAATAGAAGCATATGCTCTATGTGAAACTATATTACAAATAAAAAAGTTAGTATACAACCGATCAAATCACACTCTGAAAAGATTCAAAATTATTATATAATATGCTCTCGATCATAATGACCTAGCCATTACAAAAATGGAAGCACAAGTCCATTAAGACATCAAAAATCCGATTATCTATTGACAATTTATGCAACGTTAAAGTCATAAGACAAGAAGTAAATTACGAAGCTGATGAATTAAGCTGCAAAAACAATATTGTATTTTGATATTTAGGTGTATAAGTGTAGACTCTTTATGTTTTTATCTAATGAAAAGTTTGTGGACAATAAAAGAATCAAATAGTATTAGAAATTATTAAATAAATCATATAAGATTTTAACAATGTTTTCATCAATCATCTAATAACATAAAGTTTTGATTGAATTCTAAAATTAATTTACAATTTCGAAGAGCTATTATTATGTTTTAAAAAAAATCATCTCACCTCTTTTTTTTTTAAGATTACTACCAAAAAAACTATTGAATGTTAAAAGTAAGAACTAGTTGTATGAAAAGTATGTATGGTTTATGTAGTAAATAAAAATAGTAAGGGTGTTGTTCTCAATTAAAACATAGTATAAGGACTAAATATCAATACCATCATAATATGTATTCATAAAAGAAATATAATCAGAATCAGAAAAACGCATAAAAATGCAGACGAGAAAAGCGTCGGTCGTTATTAGATAGGGCGATCAAATCGATCCCTGAAGAATTTGTTTCTTCTTCTTCTTCCCCCTTTTTCCGGTTTCTCGAAGAAGACGTTAATGGCGGAAACCGTCGAGCTACCGAGTAGGCTAGCGATTCTTCCATTCAGGAACAAGGTTCTCTTACCTGGCGCCATTATTCGTATCCGTTGTACTTCTCATAGCAGGTAAATTAGCTTTTCTTACGACTCTTATGGTTTGATCATCTTCTTCTTCCTATGGACTGTACTTTTTTTTAGATTTAATTACATGTTTCTACTGCTTCGACTCAGTTTCAACCATCGAATAGTGCCAAAATGTATGAGTTAGGGTTCGTTTCAGGTGGTATTTATCGTAATAGGTTACACGTTTATATTCCCTAATAATCGACTTGGATTTAGAGCTACTGTGCAATCGTAATCTTCCTATTTCAATTGACCTTGTTGGTTTGGTAACTTGTTCCCAAATTTAGTGTCACACTAGTGGAGCAAGAGCTATGGCAGAAAGAAGAGAAGGGGTTAATTGGCATTTTGCCTGTTCGAGATGATGCTGAGGGTTCTTCAATTGGGACGATGATTAATCCAGGTACTACAAAAGTTGATCTGATACCAGATGAAATTGATTTAATGAGTGTCTGTGCTGATTTAATCTCTTGGGACTAGGTGCTGGAAGTGATTCTGGAGAAAGAAGCTTGAAATTTCTAGTTGGCACAACAGATGCTCAAAAGTCTGATGCTAAAGATCAGCAGGAAGTTCACTGGCATAACAGGTTCGGTTTACCGATGCACCCGTTAGACTGTGAACATAATAAAACTAATACGAATGCTGTGATTCCAGAGTTGATGAAGTGCCTCAAGATTTACGTGTGATCTGATATCTTTTTTTGGGTCGATTCTCAGCATATGCTGAGCAATGTTATTCTTCTCTAATATTCAGGGGAGTGGCAGCTCGTGCTCTGCATCTTTCAAGAGGGGTGGAGAAACCAAGTGGAAGAGTTACATATGTGGTTGTCCTTGAAGGTCTGAGTAGGTTTAACGTTCAGGAGCTTGGAAAAAGAGGACCATATTCAGTTGGGCGGATTACATCGCTCGAGATGACAAAGGCAGGTAAGATATATTATTTCTACTGTAGCTTTTGGTGACTACTGGTTTCAAATTGCCTGCTCTGTTTAAGCTACTCATTTGTTTTATATATTACGTTAAGGACCAATATATTCCGCTTCTTAATCATGCAATTTGAGATTTTTTTTACCTGAATGAGTTTCCTGCCTCTTTTGAAAGATTTTGACCTCTATAAAAGTAAGCTCTACTTGTGCTTCATGTACATGATTTTTTTTGGGTTTGAGAATAGTTTGAGGTTAGAGATTCTTGAAGATAATAGTTTTGAGTCAGCTCTTGTTTGGTAATGATAAGTTTTTCCAGCTTATTTCAGGTTTGTCATGAGCTTTTACCTTTATATTGCATTTGGCTACATGCTAGTCCATTGATGTCTTTAGGTGGTTCACTTTCTGGCCGTCTGCAGAGTTGGAGCAAGTGAAACAAGACCCAGATTTTGTAGCACTGTCACGCCAATTTAAGACCACTGCTATGGAGCTGGTTTCTGTGCTTGAGCAGGTAACTTTACCAACACTGAAATGACTTTCGATTTTTGGTTCCTCCTTTCTCAAGTTTCGTTGTTGCTTCAGCATTAGAGTTTTCAAGATTAATTAGCAACTTGACGACGTTGAAGCTATATGTATATGCTTTCACGACATAAGTTCTTCTTTGGGGTTTTTTGGTTCTGTCTATGGGATCGATTGTTCAATCTTCATCTGATGAAATATGGATGGTTCTTAATTGAATTTGTAAGTCATGACTGATTCTTTTTTTCAGAAACAAAAAACTGGTGGAAGGACAAAAGTTCTTTTGGAGACAGTTCCCATTCATAAACTAGCAGACATATTTGTTGCTAGTTTTGAAATGAGTTTTGAAGAGCAACTATCTATGCTGGATTCAGTTGACCTTAAAGTAAGACTTTCAAAGGCTACTGAACTAGTTGATCGGCATTTGCAGGTTAGCTGTTGATATTGATATAGTTATGATATCTGTCCTGTATTTTCCTCTCGCCATTATGAATTCATGTTGATTTTTACTTGTGGCAGTCAATTCGCGTGGCAGAGAAGATCACTCAAAAGGTGGAGGGCCAGTTGTCAAAGTCACAGAAGGAGTATCTCTTGCGCCAGCAGGTTGGTTTCTTTTGGCACTCGGTGTCAAGCTGAGAGGTTATTGTCCTTAAGTTGTATGACATATGACAATGAAACTTGTTTTTGCAGATGAGAGCTATTAAAGAGGAGCTTGGTGACAACGATGATGATGAAGATGATGTAGCTGCACTTGAAAGAAAGATGCAAGATGCGGGAATGCCGTCAAATATATGGAAGCATGCTCAAAGGGAACTGAGGTATGCTGTGTTAGAGGAAAATTGCTGATGGTTGTGTGACTGTGGGCCTCCTTGGTAGTAATTTCCCTTTTTTATTTCTTAATGCAGGAGACTAAAAAAGATGCAACCTCAGCAACCTGGTTATAACAGTTCACGAGTTTACCTGGAGCTATTGGCTGATCTTCCTTGGGAGAAGGCAAGCGAAGAACATGAGTTGGATCTAAAAGCAGCAAAAGAACGTCTTGACAGTGATCACTATGGTTTAGCCAAGGTGAAGCAACGGATCATTGAGTATCTGGCTGTTCGAAAGGTCGATTGTTTGTCTTACTTTTTCTATTATAGAGTGACCCATCTTCAGTTTCCTGGTTTTATCTTGATTGAAACTTATCCATTGCAGCTTAAACCAGATGCAAGAGGCCCAGTTTTGTGCTTCGTTGGTCCACCAGGTGTGGGCAAGACATCTTTGGCATCATCTATTGCAGCTGCATTGGGTAGAAAATTTGTTCGCTTATCTTTGGGTGGTGTGAAAGACGAAGCTGATATTAGAGGACACCGAAGGACTTACATAGGAAGCATGCCAGGGCGCCTTATTGATGGGTTAAAGGTGAGTTTTTGTTTTCTAAGGACACATATCTAACTTATGCTGAAGAATCTGAAAGAAACTTGGGGATTCATTTTATAAAAGGAACTAAGCTGTAGCAGATAAGTTTGATCGCCGTGTCTCTTAAACCTTGATAATTAGAAGTGGAATAAGTATTATAGATCATAAATATGATTGCCACTTAGCTTTTCTGTACGGGCAGTTAATGGGATTCTCTCGTTTGACTACAAGCATGTTGGATGGTTTGTTATATACTTTTATAACTAAGGGTTTCACTTTATGTTTTTGATTTTAGAGGGTTGGTGTTTGCAATCCAGTTATGCTGTTGGATGAGATTGACAAAACAGGCTCGGATGTTCGGGGCGATCCAGCTTCGGCACTGCTCGAGGTTTTGGATCCAGAGCAGAACAAATCTTTTAATGATCAGTATCCTATCATGTTCCCTATTTCAACAATATATTAGATTCAGCGTCCAAACTTTGTTAGCCTTGTTGAAAGTTTCTTGAGTTTAAATCTTGAAATTGAAAATTTCACCTACTCTTAGGGAACAACCATATTCTTTCATAGATGCGCAGATGATGTTTGGTTTAGTTTGACACTCTATTTTATGGAATCAATAGTTACCCTTAACTGAAAAATTAGCTATCTGAATGTTCCATATGACTTATCGAAGGTGGTTTTTGTTGCCACTGCGAATAGGGTTCAGCCTATTCCACCTCCTCTTTTAGACAGGATGGAGCTAATTGAGTTGCCAGGCTATACTCAAGAGGAAAAGCTTAAGATAGCAATGCGTCATCTGATTCCTCGAGTTCTAGATCAGCATGGGCTGAGTTCTGAGTTCCTCAAGATTCCGGAGGTACCTTATTATTTGAAATTTTTATGTACTGCCGATACTCGTTTCTCATGGTGGGCTTATGCAGTTATTTATTTATTTTTCTTCTTATATTGGCCATAGGCTATGGTAAAGAATATAATTCAGAGGTACACAAGGGAAGCCGGTGTTCGTAGCCTAGAAAGAAACTTGGCTGCTTTGGCTCGTGCAGCAGCTGTGATGGTCGCAGAGCATGAACAATCTCTTCCATTGAGCAAAGATGTGCAGAAACTTGCCTCTCCTCTGCTTAATGGTAGAATGGCTGAGGGAGGCGAAGTGGAAATGGAAGTTATTCCAATGGGTGTAAATGATCATGAGATTGGAAGTACCTTCCAGAGTCCCTCAGCTTTGGTGGTGGATGAGACCATGCTTGAAAAAATCCTCGGGGTAAAGCTTTCCTCTGATCTGTTCACTTATAAATATTTGTATAGCGGAATATTATCTTTGGTGGTTGTTATATACTGTGATACACATTTGTGGAACTTAACCATTTGTTGGGTGCAATGCAGCCGCCAAGGTTTGATGACAGTGAAGCCGCTGATCGAGTGGCGTCAGCTGGCGTTTCTGTTGGTCTCGTTTGGACTACTTTTGGTGGAGAGGTCCAGTTCGTGGAGGCTACGTCTATGGTGGGTAAGGGAGAAATGCATTTGACGGGCCAACTCGGAGATGTAATTAAAGAATCTGCTCAGTTGGCTCTCACATGGGTAAATATCTTTGCTTGAAACCTCACTCATTACACTGCATCTACTATTCAGAACATAGAAAATACTTCAGAACTCCTTAGTTGATCATCTATTGATGTTTTGTAGGTAAGAGCCCGTGCGTCGGATTTCAAGCTGGCACTTGCAGGGGACATGAATGTTCTTGATGGACGAGACATTCATATTCACTTTCCTGCTGGTGCAGTGCCGAAAGACGGACCTTCAGCGGGTGTGACTTTGGTGACGGCTCTGGTTTCGCTGTTCAGTCAGAAACGAGTAAGAGCAGACACAGCCATGACCGGAGAGATGACACTCAGAGGTCTCGTCCTACCCGTTGGTGGCATCAAAGATAAGGTAAGCTGCTTCTAATTATAGCAGTCCGGAGCTTCACATGTGGTAAAAAAAATATCCGAAATTGGGTTAATTTATCTTTCATGTTTTTTGGAACAAGTTCTTAAAAGTATATGAAGTTTAATTGAACCGATCTGGGTTAACTTGATGAACAGATACTGGCTGCACATCGGTATGGTATCAAAAGAGTGATTCTACCGCAGAGGAACTCGAAGGACTTAGTTGAAGTACCCGCAGCTGTACTTTCCAGTCTGGAGGTTAGTTAATTAACTCCAGTCTGAGTCTTCTTCTTGGGTTTGCCAGGTCTGGTCGGTCTGGTCCTTGTGGGTTTGGTCCGACATGGGCTGAGTCTGGTCTGACTCCGATTTTTTTTTCTATCAAAAACATATACACCCGACTCTAGCGTAGCTGGATCGGGTTGTTCCGCTGCGATGATCTAAATCGGTATGAATGAATGGTGCAAACAGGTGATATTGGCAAAGAGAATGGAGGACGTTCTGGAAAATGCATTCGAAGGAGGTTGTCCATGGCGGAACCACTCTAAATTATGACATGACAGTCCCAAAGATCTGTCTTTAAGACCAACAGAGTCAGAGTCAGAGATGGCTCATATGCTCAGGTATCAGAATGTTTGCAACTCTCTTTTTTCCCTCTCACCCACCTTCTTTCCTCTTTTGTACGTTTGTGTATGTAACGGGCTTCAAATGTTATCATCTAATTTATTTAATTTACTCTTCTCTCACAAAATCAGCAGTGTCCAAAATTTGATATATTAATCATAGATTCATGATACGACTTGTTAAATATTTCAAACCGTCGTTTAAAGCTAAATCATATATGTATATATTCTCATTTCGCAACAGTTGAGTATTTTCACAGCCAATTGAGCGCATTTTGATAACCGCTCGATCCAATGCTATAACATACATAACGATTACTGTGCTTCAGTTTAATCTAATCAAAGTCATGTTAATCAAACAAGTCTTACTGAATGTATTAGGAAATGAAAACCCACTAGAACTGGACCGAAACATTAGTTTCTCAACACAAAGTAATAGAAACAGTTTCTTAAGGTGAAATTATACTTGATGTTTTACTTCTTTGTAATCAGTTAGCGACTTAGGTAAACGAAAATACAAGATACTAAAGTGGTGATAAAATATCGTAAGTAATTTTGTGATCTCATACAACAGTTTAAGATATTTGGAACAGCATGAGTACCCCACAAAAAAAAAACATAAACATACATACTACTTTCTAAGTAACTACATACGTACCCGCATATATACGAGTTTGTTATTTAATATTTTATAATTTGTGAAAACAAAAACTAAAAACGAAAAAATGGAAAACAAAATTAGATCACTATGGAACTTATATAATACATAAATTAAGAAACAAAGTTTTCGATAAAATAAATATATATATACCTTGAAGAAAAATTTGGTGAAGCAAATGCAGTAAATAGTTTTAGATACGATTATTGGACTCTAAATTTTTGGGTGTGTAATTGACACAATACCAAATTGTGGTTTATATAAATGTGAGAAATTACAATTCTTTTATTTTTATGATTAATTTCCTTAATATAAATAGAAAAACTAAAGAAATTTTTTCCTTTTTTATATTAATTTTGTTTATTTTTTTTTTAACTTTGAATTCACACGTGTTGCGATCAGGTGAGTTAACAACTTTGAAACATTCAATTTAATATAATAAAATAAGATTTCCTTATTCTAAACTAAAATATGGTTTTTCCTTTTAAAATTCTTTTTTGGTTTTTATTTTTTTTTCTTTTAAGGATTATTATCTATTGTTTAATTTCATTATTCTAATCTGAAATATGATTTTTCCTTTTTTTAAAAAAACTTTGGTTTTTATATATATTTTTGTTTAATTTCTTTAATTTAAACATAATTACTATATTTTTTCTTTTACATTTTAAGATTAAAAATTGATTATAAAGTTTACTTTTATGTGTTAAAATGTAACTGAAAAATTTATTAAGCACATGTCAAAATCATATTGGAAATTCATTAAACACGTGACAAAATTTGATCGATTAACTTAACATGTGTCGCGATCGTGCGAGTTATTAACTTTAAAACACTCCTTTATATAATAAGATAACTCACAATCTTATTGATTTTGATAAATGTATGTAAACTACACATTATCAAATTGATACGAATTTTTTTTATATATATGGCGTGCCAACACCAAACACTAGCGAATTATATCTTATTTTTTTGTAAGAAGATTTTGGTTATGGAAAAACAATAAAATTTAGCAAGGTCCAATACTGCAAGCGCACTTATGTGCATTCATATGGCTAAAAGGCATCCCGTCATTACATTGACAAATAGCATATTTGGGTCCATGTTTCTTATTGATTTCGCCTTTGCACAACTTGTCTCCATCATTTCCGCATTTTCCCTTGAAAATATTTATATCACGAAGGTCACACTTAGGTTTTGGCGTGGGTGCAGCTTCTACATCTATTGTTTTATATCAACAACAGAGAGTTAGTTGTTATATTGTAGATAAATACGTTTAAATATACAATTAAGGATGCAACGAAATTGAACTTGAAAACCTTAGGATGAGTCACTAAAAATTTAGGAAGGATTACTAAAAGATTATGATAAGTTCTTCACTGATTTTAGTAATCTCTTCCTAAACTTTTAGGAGGAACCCTTTTTTTTGGAATCTCCTTTTGATATTTCCATATTCCCTGAATGACAAATAATAAATATTAAAAGGAAATTCATATGTTACCTTCAACATAATTCAAAACAAGAAACATAAAAACACAAGATACCATAAACAAAATAGCTCCCTTCATGACTCAAATTCTGATAAGAGCTTTCTCTATCACTTGCAAAAGTTATTGTTTGTTTTACTCTCGTTAATTTTGTTTGTTTCTTTGTTAACATCCGTAATAAATATACATAACACATGCTAAAAATAGTTGTTTCTATTATACAAGCGAAAAGAGAGAGGCGGAGCCAAGTCAACGACGAGATCACCGTGATCGGTCATTTTGTGATTTACAACGGCCCATTTTTGCTTACCCTATTATTATTATTTGTTTAACGGCCCATTTCTGATCTAAAATTAACTGGTGAATTTTAACTGTCGTCGAACTTTCTACGTTTTTACCCTTACGGAAAGTAGCAATTACTTAGGGAAACGTACATGAAAACCTGCAAATCTTTTTTCTTTTTCGCTCTGCGAAAAAATGCAGAAAAACATATAGTGGAATAAAAGAAGAAAATAAAAGAGTTATAATATATTAGGAAATGAAAACATTAAAATAAATTCGAAACTTAGTTTCCTCAACACAAACAAGTAGAGATATGAACACACGAACCTTTTTTTTGTTTTGTTTTGTTTTGTGCCCTTCAACAAAATCATTTATTGAAAAGAAAGTCCAACACAATTAAACAAGGAAAAATCAATTTCTAATTTATTCCATCCTTTGTAGTAAAAAGGGCCTTCACTAATCACTTGAAAAGCCAAATGATTTAGTTTTTTTTTCTTCGAAGAAACAAAGAAGGATGAAAAGAGAGAGAACCTTCTTTTAGCCCGAGAGAGCTGCGTTCATAGCACTGTGAATTTCGACACCAATCTGTGCTTCTGCTTTCTCAAGATCTGTTGTGGCAGAAGCAAGTTTCTGTGTGAACTCAGCTAAACCCTTTTGGACTTGGCTAGGGTCGATGTGGTCAAGCGGCACGGCCTCAACCGCTATTATGTCAGCTACGGAATTTGCGTGGAGGAATGCGAAACCACTGCTCACGAAGTATTTCTTCACATCAGTGCCTTCGTGAACAGACATGATACCGGGTTTCAGCTCAGCAATTGTTGGAACGTGTCCAGGCAAAACACCCATTTGTCCTGTTGTCGCGGGAATGATGACCATGTCGACCTTGAAATGGACAAAGAAAAACCAATAAGCTTTGAGTTATGATTAAAGATACAAGAAATGAATTGATTTTGTATGAATAGAAGAGGATGATGATATTAGCTTTCGATGCCGGCAAAATATAAAAAAATGATATAAGCTTTCGATGCGTCAGGAAGTAAGCCTGGGACGATATATAAGTTTTTGATGCATTCTACATGAAGAGATACCACAGCGAATGCACTAACTACAGCGTGCTCATATTCAACTGTAAACTATGAGAATCTGAATACTATACGATATAACAATGAATAGATTACTACTGGCCATGAAAATTAAGATGTTATAACCAACATTCAGTCTACATGTATACCACATTATATATCAATAGAAGAGAATAGATATACATTTATAAACCAATTCACATATATTAACAGTCAGCACTCTACACTTAGGTTTTTCAATATTATGTAGGATTAATACTGGCCATGAATCTCACAGTTTCAAGATATATAATAGATCATATATGAAACAGACATTATTGTCGATACCATTGTACTGGAAACCATAAAAGCCACAGAAACACTAAAATTGGGATCATTTCTATGAATAGAAATAACAAACCTCTTTTAAGAGTTGCGATGCAAATATCCCAATTTTAATGAATGATCAACAAAGAACTAAGAGGGAGTATTATTCTTAATCACTAACAGGTGCAACTTTTTATTCGCAAATCTTCATTGCTAACGACTCTTAAAAGACATCCAGGCAGTAACTAAAAAATCATTATCATTCTACCGAAAAAATCAGCACTTCTGATAGTCTCAGGTCTCGCCATCAAAACCCTAAAATTTAGCGCCGTCAGATCTAACCAAAATCAATGGTCATAAGACCTGATCAAGCACATTTACATACCTTACTATGAATCAAATACCAGCGTATATTTTTTTTTGTTTTTGGGAACGAATACCAAATGCTGTTCAAGAATTTCCACAAATCCGTAGATGAATCACAAACCAAAAGCCACACACAATCCAATATCCAGATGTAACCACACGACACATACCAGGAATAAATCACAGATCAAACCCTAAAAACAAAATGGAAACGACGATCGAAGAATATGAAAACCGACCTCTTTCCCGGCAAGCTCAGATGCGTAAGGGAGGACAAAATTGACGGTGAGTTTCGTCGGAATCGAAGACGCAATCGAAGGACGAGGTTTCATGAAGGAAGAAGGAGTATGCGGCGGGTCCATGTTCGGGGCGACTTTCTTCCATGACTCGATGAAAGTCGAATCGAGCGTCGATGGAAGTTCCGTTGAAAAGGCACGAGTCGTCGCCGATTTCGAGGATGCGGCGGCGACAGATCGGGAGAGGAGGCGAGAAGTTTGTCTGAACATGGCGGCGATTTAGTGGTGATGAGTCTCGGGAAAACTGGTAAATACGACGCAGATGAGAGAGCGATAGTCGATATCGAATCCGAGAAGAGAACTCTTAAAAATGCTGTAGCTCAAGTGTTCTCGGACTCTGAAGTTCACGCGCTTTAGTGGCGCGTGGAGCGAGTTCTCTAACTCTAATTTTGGGCCAACATAAACTGGGAAAGGCCTACTCCTAAAAACAATTAAGCCCACTTATGGCCCATTCAGCTATTTTAATATTCTCTCTCGACTCAGTCTCGTTGATTCTTGAACCATCTTTGATCAGTTGTTTAGCTTCAGTTTTAGTTTTAGTTTAATGTTTTAAATTTTTTCGGCTTTTAGCATAAATCAAAAGTTGTTCGATTTTATTCACATCTAGGTTCGATTTGAACTTTTCAGATATCAAAGAAATAAAATTAATTGAATTTAATTAAAATTCGGTTAGGTTTTAGAATGGCTCTCTATTGTGTTCTAAATTTTGTACGTTGTTGCAAAACTTTAAGCATTACATAACTCACATTCTCTCTCTCTGGTTTCTAAAACTACCATTTCATCTGGTAAAACCCTAAGTTTACTCCAGAAATATATAACCAGAACACCTAACACTGAGAAGAAGTTGTACTTTTTACCAGATTTACATGAAAAATAAGATATATATCTTTTGCTTGTCTTTTTTTGAAATGATTGTCTGTCTTTGGATCGTCAAGCTCCAGATTCATATGCCCAGAAAGTATCGGGATCGGGACAAAGAAGAGAAAAGTCTGGTACTTCGAGATTTGCGACGTGCCAATCAAGGAACCGAGCTTGTATTGACTTGAGTAACAAGAGGATTGTTGGTAATACCCACCACTTATCATCATCCCTGCCAAAACACAAACCAATTTTACTCAATAAACATTAACAAGTAAAAGAGTTTCATGTTCTATCAACAAAAGCAATCATCAAATAGTGAAGATCTCTGAAATCGTCTCTAGTGCCAGAAAAATATGAGAGCTTAAGATTAAGACTAATGATAGTATTAGATGCTAGATTAGTATCATATGATCAAAACCCGAAATATTTGTGGGAGATTTTGCTTGTGTTCTTCGTGTGGATGATTTAAAGACACAAGGACAGAACAATAACACTATTTATTACCTTATGGCGTTCCAGATGTTGGTCTTATCATTTTGCTGGTCAGAGAAAAACCCGGAATAAATGATACCGCAAATGAAAGCGACAATCTGCATAAATAACGAATAAGATACAATAGAGAATAAAGGAGGACACTTGCATTGAACAACGTTTGAGTCGATCAACTTACTACGTTTGTTAGAGATGTAGCGTTCCAAAGGGCGTAGATACGTGTAAGTGAGGCTCTTCTCAATTCTTTACTTAATAAAGCGTTAAGGCCGGCCGGGAATGGGCAAAGCAGAGAGAGAGGGAGAATCAGGAGGATAGCGAGAAAGGCTGCAAGGGCAAGCCAATAGAACTGAAGCAATGCAAGAAGCGTAACTGAAAGATCCGCAAGAAGAAGGATGGAGATCAAACGTAGAAGACTATCCTGCATACACCAGATGAAGATATTGCTTATGTTAACACAAAAGTAAAAGATAAATCGAAGATACGAAAAAGAAAAAAAAAATCAGGAGAATAGTTGTTCAGGAGTGGAGAATATGTAACCTGACGACCAACGGGTCGGGTATTGTTAAATAAGAGAGAAAATGGAAAAAGCAAGTCCCTCCTGTGCTCCAGAGATTCTATTGAAATCTCATTGATGAGGCCTCCATTGATACCACCGTTGATTCTCTTCCGAGATAATCCATGGCCAGGTTGGATCAAGTTTTGTTGCAACTCAATAAGAGATTTGCTGGGACATGCAGAGCTGTTCCAAGAAAATGGAGTTATGATTAAGCAGGTTGAGTGATAATAACCAGCTTATGTCAAAGAGAAGCACAATCTATAAATGGCTCACCGAGGAGACTCGTCCTCACTTCTGCTGAATGAAATTGATTGGTTTACAGAGTTCAGAGGAAAATCGCCAACAAAAACCAAGATACCAAGTTGGTAATATCCAGAAGCTGTAGCTTGAAACCATCCAAGTTCAATTCTTACTCCGTGGAATTCGAGTTGAGGATTTCCATGGCTGATTATCCACCTAATGACAGGAAGTAATGCTGAACGTATTGATCCGTGCCTCACAGTCCTAAGCTGTGCATTTAAACCGGCAACAAAGCGGTGCCAAACACTTGGTGGGATGTGCTGAAATAGTGATTTGGGGCCTTTAGGATATTTTCAGGGTGGAGATTTTGGAAGAAAAAAAATAGGGAGAGAGATAAGCTTACCTGGCCAAGAAGGTTTGTTAACAGTGCATCACTATGAAGACTATAGGGTGACATATAACTTCCATCTCCACCAAAAAGTATGCACACTGGGAATCTTTTCTGTATAATAGAGACCATATCTACACGCTTCTCGTCACCGCCAAGAAAGAAATCTACGAATGCTACCATTAGATCCGGAGTGGCTCCAACCTGTTTCAACATTGGACACAGACAGTCAAAATGCAAAGTAAAAGCTAGCTGATTGTGAAGCAACAAGTATAACATTAGATAATTCGAACCCGAACCTTCATGCCTTTGTAGAGAGCTCTAGATCTGCATGAGCGGAGGCAAGAGTGGTCATATTGAGATTTAACATATTCCTGAAGGCGATGAATTTTTCTCCTGCGACGCCATTGTTTCCAAGACCAGGCGCAGGGATTTGCGAGAACTGATAGAATGCTGTGCACAGACCCTTCCCACCAATCATATGCCGCTGTAGAGTTGATCTCATCAATAAATCTGTTAAAAGCATCTTCATACCTGCGAATCAGAAATGTACAGAACAATGAGTGGACATGCCTTGGAATAAAATGAGCCAGTCAATGTCACATTGGTTAGCAGTAGGACAGAAGAAAATTCACTATTAATGACATACAAAGTCACTACTTCAGGAAATGGTAAAGAACAGACATAATTGTTATAAATAAGTAGCACAAAAGAGATTGTAACTTAATCTTATTCTTGCCACTTAATTCAAATATTCAGTGGCATTCAATCGCAACAGAATTTGACCCAGTCAAGTTATATCCTTACACTATCTCGATGATTGCATCAGGAGGAGAGTAGGGCAGATGCCATGGTTCCCTGAAAGTGTTTGGACCCATGAAGTACATACGGTAAGCATGGGTTTGTGTATCATCAGATTTTGCACCTCGTACCTATAATGACAAAAATAGGCCGGAAAGTTTGCTTGAAAAATACTGGATCTTTATGTCAAAAAAAGGAAAGATTTGGGACAAAACAATTTCCGCAACACCATACCTCAGAGAGTGACAGAAGATGGGGTAAACAATGAGAACTCTGGTTTTCGATGGAACCGGCACCATAGAAACTTAATCTGAGCAATTTGATACTTAATGTGCTTAGCAACAGACCCAGAACTACCACCACACAAGATAGAAGAAGAGCAAAGGGTAATGGCCCTCCAAATGTATAAACAAGCTCTTCCAGAGGTGTATAGCAGTTTGGCATTCTGTACTTGTCAGATACACATTTGTAAGGACAAACAGGTTCGCTGACTCCTCCTACAGATTCAAAGATCCTTCCGTCAGAAGACATCTCAATTAAGAAGAAACACAAGATCGGGGACGGAAGAATAAGAGAACTATCAGATAAAATACCTCGCACGTATACAAATTTCGCACGATTTGGAAGATGCTCAGGTGGGCAGGGTGTACAAAGACGTTTGTCAGAGCCTTCAACATTCTTGTAAGTGCCAATGGGGCATTCCTGAAAGAACACATGAATCCAGAAATATCGAGAAGTATCAGGCACAAGCAAACAAGGCAGGATTTGCAATTATGCTAAAATAACACTACTGGGCCTGTCTAATTTCGTGGTTTAGTACACCCGTTTTGTTGCTGGAATGAAGGTAAGCAACGATGGTGAAAAGCTACAACATAAATGGCCAGTGTCGATGTAACTAAAACATAAGACTTACTAAGCAAAATGTACCATAGAGTCCCTTTGGACACTGTTTTCCAGTCATCGTTCCCTCTTCCCCGAAAAGGCCTCCATTGTCCCCTGCACCTCCTCTGAAGACATTAGAAAGCAAGCAATTCAAGGTTTGTATTCAAGCTTCATAAAGATACGTTTCCACAGAGTTCCAAGATACGTTCCAAAATTTGCATTAAAAAAAAATAGTATAGGCACAGTCTCAAGCAGCAACACTGAGATCCCACTGTACTCTCATATCCATGGCGAGGCATAGTACTAAGAATCAACATATATATGCATGCCTTTACCCCAGTAACTACAAATGACCCACAAAGTAGCAAGCATGCAATCGTGATAATGGTGCATACCTATTACTGATGGACCCCTTGACGGTTGCAACAGGAAAATACTCGTCACCAGTGTGTAACATGTCCCAGTGAAAGTGAAGTCTCCCACCTCCACCCCCTCCACCCCCAAGAGGGCCACCCCGGCCCCCTCGAACTGATAGAGATGAATTTTTTGAGAGTTCAAGCATCTGAAGGAAAAGAAGAATCGTCCCACCAGATCCTCCACCAACTCCACCGACCAAAGATCTGTTACCCTTCGCTATTGGCTTTCCAAGGCTTTGGCCATCAGAGCTTAGATGCCCACGCAGATTAAGTGTCAAAAGAGGAAAATGGATGGAGCCAATTACTGAAAAGGTGAAAAAAATTTTTGCACATGTGACTTGACAGTGTCAGATGAGTAAACAGATAGTTCACACTGTACTATTGGCTGCCAGCTTTCCTAAAAATAATAGAAAAATATATAAGAAGAAAAGTGAACTACAATAGTACTGACCAATCATCCCTCCACCAATCACATTCCCATATGATTTATCTGGACTTTCAGCTCCGCTGCCTAACTCACAGGGAAAATCTGGATCGCCGTAGGTATGACCTCCATTGCACACTCTCCCATTGAAAATGCCTGATCCCCCTCGCCCTCCATGCCCAGCACCACTACCAGCCCCATTTGAATAAAGTCCTTTCCCCAGGCCACCACTGCAACCTGTCATATGAATTTTATGCATAGAATCAGAAACCACATTAATCTTCTTGAATACACAGAAAGGTATTCAAAAAAATTAACGACATGGTGAGAATCCCTCTGCGATCAGAGGGCAAACAGCTATAGGAATTTGCTAAAAAGGGAATGGAAGATTGAGTTTTCAAAGTTAACGTACCAAATTCAGATGCAGTGATCAAGCCTTCATCAGTAACTACTACCGTTCTTGCCCTGTGGATTTGAATTATGCTTCCTTTAACAAGTCCACTCACAAGAATGTCCTCAACTCGACATATCTATAAAATGAAAAGGTTGATAAATTATCAAAAGTCCGAAGCTTAACCTAAAAGAAAATCATTATCAGGAAGCAGTCAAGTCTGATTTTTCCCCAGGAGAGTAACACAGAAAGGGTTACTACAAATAGAGGTGTTACAGGATAATGGAACTCATATTTGTTTGGCTTATATTAACAAAAAGTTTCGATCAGCCTAATTATTTATTAATAGTAGACTCCTTACTTGTGTAACTACCTAGTAAGTAGTACAAAGTCATCACAAAATTTAACTCGTGCCAGAAAGATAATTTTGCATCAAGATACTTCTTTATCAAACTCACCTGAAGGGAAAAGGATAGTGTATAATTGACATGGCAATCATCCGGCGGACTTATCAAGTCTATTGGGCATGTCTTGCTCTCACAAAGCGTCTGTGTAACCCTGTAAAAAAAGAAAAAGATTTTCTAGCACAAGCGTTTCAAAAAAAAAAATGTAAAAGTATCGGAAGTTATACTCACGCGTTTTTGCTTTCGTCGTCGTCAAGTGGTGCTTGAAGTATAGAACCTGGTCCAACCTGCAAAAAGAAGGAACTGTTAAAAAAAAGAATTTTGCATACTCCACCGATGACTTGTCTACTAAGTAAATGTTTGTAACAGATAGACAGAAATATGATCTCACAATAACATAGATATAAACAAATCAACATAAGTTGGATGATATAATTATTTTAAAACAATAGTTTCTTACAGTTATGTTGTAAAACTGAGATAAGGAAAGTCTCTGGCCTTTAATTGCATCCCCGGGACCGGTGAGCGTCAACATTCCTTGACCATATACACCCAAGTTCGTATTAGACGTAATGACGGAATTTTCCTACAACAATAAGAAGTCAAAATCTATCTTCCAAACCAACCAGCAGAAGAAAAAGAGACATGATAAGATTCAAGTATACCGTTAGAACTGCAAGGTTGCGAACTTCAAGGACAGAGGAAGGCACTGCAGGGTTTCCTTCACCATCAATTTGAATCACAGAATTCAACATGAGCAGCATCTTCGTAACAAGTCGTAATGCACCAAAAACCTTCATTTAAGGAAAAAATAACTTAACATAACGAAACATATAGGAAAAAAGCAAGACAGTAAAAGAGAAACAAGATTGTTACTGAATGGTTAGGAACAATAACCTGCCTTTATAACAGAGTTACTCATTAAAAGCTCTTCCGCAACAAGCTCAAATTCTGAAATTGGATATTTTGATAACCCAAAGACAATGCTGCTTCCCCGATAAAGACTGATTTGACCCCTGACCTTCATAATAAAAAAAAAAAAAAAAAAGAAGACACATTTAGGGGTAATTCCAACACAAAGTTGTTGAAATAGAAAGAGAGACCAAGGAGCTTAATAAACCTAATACGAAAAAGAACTGAAAATTGAAAGGTCAACTATTTAAAGAAAGCATATAGAAAGTCATTCATATTTTAATAAATGCCTTAGATTAAAAAGGTGTACGCGGATCACAAAAGAATCAGGGCAGAGAAGATGATTCAGGACTTTATCGGGAAAAAAAGACATTCAGGAAATTAACTGACCTGCATTCTGGTCCACAGCAGCGGAACCAAAACTTTTGCATGATTATCAACATAGATGTTTGACCACAGAGGCCTTGTAGGAAAATCGAGCAAAGGAGTTTCTGTCTCTGTAGTCATGTTATCATTTCCAACCCTCAAACTCACTAATTCTAAATTAAAGTATGTTCCAGCTGCTCCAGCATTTTTGGGGCACCCGATACTTGCACCACCTGCAGTTAAAAGACAATAGAACCAAATAATTCAGTATAGATGAACTGCTAAAATATTCAACACACAGCCTAAAATGGAGAACTAATGAGATTCATGCGGATGATAAATATAGCCTGTAGAAGACCTATGTCACTTGCATGAGCGCTGAAAGGTAGCAAAAGAAATACAAACCATGCACAAGAACTTTGACATCTTCTTGTATGCTATAACAGTCGAGGGAGATCCTTCCTCCACCACCTCCACCCCATCCTCTCCCACCTGATGCAGATATTTTACCGTAACCCTTCCTACATAACCAAAAGGAAGACTGTCAGGTTGCAGCTCTAAATAGGTAAGATATTTGGATATGTAGGTAAGATGAATTTCAAAGTATACCAAAAAAATGGTTACAGTCAGCTTGCAGCTTTAAATAGGTAAGATAAAATTCATTCTTCCACAAGATTTGTAAATGATTGAGATAGGAGTCAAACATGGACTTACAGCTTTACCGCATGAATACAGATACTTCCTCCAGATCCTCCACCCCCTTCCTCTCCACTATCACCACCATCTGCGGAAACAGATCCATTCAACTGTATTGTGTCCTTGAATATTAGTTTGACCCGACCTCCACCTTTGCCTCTAGTTTTCTTTGTGGATAACTTAACGCCTCCCTCGCTCCCATAGCTCCACGGTTCATGCAAAGACGACCAGGAATAAACGTCACCACCCCAATAAGTTGATGTATTGCTCTTCACACACGAAGCACCTCTCCCACCATGGCCTCCACCTGCACCATCAGTACCAACTGGTGTTCCACTAGTCTGAGAAGGTGGTGGTCCAGCCAATGCTGTAGTGTAGATAGACGAATTGCTATCCATGGTTAAATTGACAGCAGAAAGCACCACAGACCCGGCAACGATTCTCGCTGATTGACCCACATGAATATTTCCAGATACATTGAAGGTGATCATACATCCCTCGATGGGGCAATCAACTAAGACATGGGCAAGTATGTTGAGATTTCCCGTTCCGTATACGTAAATATCAGAATCAAAACGCAGATTTGAGTTCAATGTGCAAGTGGTATTGAACGATCCAACACCATCCAGGTCCTGACAAGTCACGGAACTCCGGAAACTAAAGTTACCAGAATCTTCATCTGTAAATAATCCCACGCTAAAACATGGCGTGGACACCAAAAGGACACACAAGAACACGAGTTCGAGCATCACCAAGGGAAGCAAAATCAGTCACACACACTACCCGAGAGAACCGAAATAACACTAGACGACATCTAACAAAAAGTCGCAATTCTCAGTCGCTCAACTTCAATTCCGGAAAGCTTCCACAAAGACGAAACTAATCTGAATTCACAAGTAGCTCCAAAAACAGTCTTAAATTTAAAATTTCCCCCTGACAATGGTTGTCGCATACAAAATCTGAACAGATTTCCTGCAACAACGGAAAGAAAAAAAAAAGCAAAAAATCGCATAAGGAATTTTCAGAAATCAACCGCGCGGGGAGAGTTCCGCGATACGTTATCGCATAGAAAGAGAAAACGAAAAAGGCGAAGAGAAGAGAGTGGAGAAAATGGATAAACCTGATAAGAAAGGAAAATCTGGAATTTGCTTTGGATCTTCCCGGAGTGAGTCAGAGATGGTCTCTTTCTGTTTTACTTCGCTTTCCTTTTGTTTTCTTCGGCGTATGAGAAAGAGAGAGACTGTTATGGAGTTGAAGCTACGCTTAAATCAAATTTACAGCTGTCCTCGGAGTTACTAACTATTTTTTTTTTATAAAAAATCTTGCTTTATTCATTTTTGTTTTTAATTAATAGGAAAAGTGCCTATCTAATAGTGAAAAAACTATTTAAGCATGGGTAATTACAAAATAAATCAAATTTTGTTTGTTATTTATTTATGTGTAAAGTACAAATTTCAGAAGGAATTGTTTTCCTCTCACAGGCAAAACAGGAATTGTTTTCCTTATTTTACCATAAATTACGAGACTGCCATTCTACTGAGTATGTTGCAACCGTTTCGCTTGTTTTCTTTTGTTCAGCAGTGTAGTAGACTAATAAAATATTATAGACGGTCAAGGTAATAATATCAGGGAAAATAAATTAAAGATTGATTAGAAAAATCAGTTTCAAAAACAAAAAGATAATTAGGGGGAAATTTAAAAGATTGATTTGGAAGGTCAAACTAGATACTAAATCTAGTGAGCAGGTATAAAGTTTCTAATTATTTGTTTGTTTAAAAATTCCAGTCCGTGAGATAGATCCTTTCAATTTTTTTTTTGATTTTAAAGCTAAAGCCAAAACCTTGAGAGGAGCCAAAATATTAGAGAGTTTCTTGGCCGTTTGAAGACAATCCAAAAACAGAGAGCGAGATTTTTGGGCCCTATTGATTACGCAATAAAGTATCATTACACACCGCCTCATGTAAAAATGACACGTGCTCAAGGTCACACAAGGAACAATGTTGATGACATTTTCATGATCTTATTAAATAGCCAACGCTTCACAGTGCACAATCCATTTTAACTGTCCAAACCAAACCGTAAATCAAACCACCCTCTCTTTTTTTTAAAACCCAAACAACCTTTAACGAAGCAAAAACAAACCAAACCTGGAAAAATGATGTGAAACTTCTTTTTTTTTTAACGTCCGAGATTTCATTGAAATGTAAGCCAAAGGAAAGGTTCAGTACAATAGAAATTTGAAAAACAGAGTATCGATCGCCTAAGAAAAGGATTTTACAATACTCAAACTGAACTAGAATCATGAAGAAGAAGATCGTGCAACCAAGAAGGTCCTCCTCAAGCAATGTAAGATTGAAATCGTCCATCACGAATCACGAGCAATGCAGTGAAAACTTAGGTTTTTTTACAAAATTCCTTCAAACTAAAGATATATTTTGGGGGAAAAAAGACAAATTCAAACCTAAACCGTATAAAATCGAACAAAATCGATGTTTAGATGAATATCAAAAACCGGACTGGACAACCCTTATAAGCCACAAGGAACGTAACAGATCTGGAGCAAAAACTTGCACTATCACAGATAATTAATCATATACTGAATCAATGATTCAGACAAGCACAAAGTGAAAATATCCAAAAAACCAAGAGCTTGTAGTAATCATATTAATGTCACAAGACACCACCACCAATTTTAAATATGGTTAGCTTCAGATAACTGACTACAATAAGAGGATGATATTGTATAATATTAAACGGCAAAAGCAGACATATAATAAGCCCAGATTAACGGACCAAGACTTCCCCCAGGTTACTTAGGTACCTGTTTCTCTTCATTATCATTACCTGTTGCTGCGTTAAGCGAGCCAGAAAGGCACGTACCTTGCAAGCACACGGAAGCCACCAGATGTTTGTTTGGAGCCGTGATAGCACGAAACCAAGCTGCTGAATTTGCAAAAAGGGTTTATAAACCCGTTGCACTCAACCTTCTGCCTTTGTCACCTTAGCCATTGTAAGGAAGTTTTGGGTTTTGTGAGCCTTGGTTAGGTTGAGATTGCTGTGGGCCTGAAAGGTTTAGTGGCTGTGTGTTGTAGTGTGAGAAAGGCTGCGAGTAGAGTGAATTCGGGAGACCCTGAGCAAAAAGAGCCGTTAGCATATTTTGACCAGAAGAAACATATGTACATAGATAAAGATGGGTAACACTAGTAAGGCTTCAATTGTTTGTCTGAGTTTGCGTCAATGTTCAGTGTGTATTTTCTCTATATGAACCCACAACCTTCACCATCTTAAGACTTTTTTTTTTATATAATTGCAAACGTAAATGCAAACAAACGATCGAGGATGAGGATTGTTCACAGCAAAAGAACAAACCTGAGACTGAAGATTAGGATTGTTCACACCAAAAGGATTCTGTTGTCCATCATCCTGGGATGAGTCGATAAAGCCAGCTTGGGTGAAAAGACCTTGTGCTCCATGTGCCATATACTCCTGCATATGCAGTAAAAGGCTCAGACGAAGGTTTTGAATAAAAAAACTGTGTTAAAAGGAAACGCCCAGTCAAACATACCTGAGACATGAACTCATTACTCCCACCGAAACGAGAATAACCGCCTTGAGAATTCTGGTTCATAAAGTTTCCAGGAAACGCTCCTTGTGTGGCATAATCAACAGCATATCCTCCCTGTGAGGCCTACCAACAAATTATATACAAATATGGCCCAGAACTCATCAAATACAACCCAATGTGAAAGAAAAAAAGCTAGTGATTCCTAGGCGAAACTTTGTAGCACATAGTTAAAGATTTGGTCCAATCTCCTATACGAATGAAGGAGGTTTCGAGTTTCCAAAATACGCTTATCCTACTATCCTATATCCGAAGTATGACCTTTCTAATCACTAGAGCTTAAAAGAAACTACACCTGTGTAGAAAAGTCGGCCATGTTGTACGGAACATGAGATCCTTGGCTCTTAAAATCATCACCCAAGAAATCCTGGTGGTATTGGCAAAAAAGGAGATTTAACAACAGACAAAAGTAGACTGTAACCGAGTCACCAAGTAACATTAAACGAGAAGACAACCTGAGATATGCCGCCCATAAATCCATCCCTGAACGCTTGGCTACCCTGTAAAAGGCAATTATCGTGTCATGATTTAAAAGTAAACCAAAATAATAAAGCTCGAATGCTTAGATTAAAAGATAAAAATCTGAAAGAGATGCAGACAATATTTACATATCCAGGTTGGGATAGCGGACCACCAGGTGAAGGCTGGCTATTTGGACTATCAAGGGGAAAGTTTAAATTAGGGCCAATAGTGCCAACATTATGCTGGGTGGCTTGTTGGTGCGGAAGGTGGCCCCCGACTGAACTCCCACGACCAGCACCAAAACCATGGTTTCCAGGTTGGGGAGCAGCACCAACAGGTCCACGCGTTGGAATAGCGTATGGCTGAGAAGGAGGACCACCAGGAAATGGTGAAAGTGGTACCCTAGGTATTGGGTAGCCAGCTGGGTGTAGTCTAGCACCATTAGGTGGGCCAGAAGGCATATAAGAACCACCAGCTGAATCAATAGATAAAAAGGTTTAAACATGGGGATCCACATTAGGTGGGCCAGAAAGGCATATAATCACAGAAGAACAAAAAAGGTACTGGACATTTACCCCTTCCACGGCTGCCTCTTCTGTCAGCATTAGAATTACCCGAACCAAAATTATCATTTCCAATAATGCCAGCCCCACCACCATAAAATAACCTCCGATCATTGTATATCTAAAAACGAAGTATGAAAGAGGATTAATGTTCAAATTGCTTATCATTGTAATCTACGTTGATGGACATCGAGGTTCATTTGGTACCTTTCTTGGTTTCTGAAATTGTACCATGCTCTGCTTTAAATTATTAAGAGGTCCCTCAACCAAGCACTCGTGTTCCTGTCAATACAAGGAAGAGAAACAAAATGCTCAAGTTAGTAACATACAATCATTCATATTACTCAATAAATTTAAAAAGATAACACCCCAAAGCCTCACAAAGAATGATTGTAACAACTGCGTGGCAACAGAAGGTGACAATATCGATCCAGTAAAAGACCTCATTTATGCTTTGTAAAAATAGGTGTACCTTGTAATGTGTCAGCAAGCCATTCCACAGAGGCTGTTTACTAAGAACCTTTGGGTTTCCAAGAATAACAATTCCATAACGAGCACGTGTAAGTGCAACATTGAGCCTCCGTGGATCATTTAGAAATCCAATGCCCTGAAAACCATAAAACCAGCAGTTACGAGTCAAATCCTACAATGTTTCTCAGAGGCAATGTACCACAGAGCACCCACTAACCTGATGCTCGTTACTTCTCACGCAGGACAATATGATGTAATCTTTTTCTCTTCCTTGAAAAGAATCAACACTGGCAACCTGTAAGTCCGAGAGCTTGTTAGATAAATGACAGGATCAAATAAACCTTCTTAAAACCGACTTTGACAATACTACCTCAATTTCCTTGTAAAGTTGTTGTCGGAGAGAACCATTTCTTGCCATGTAATTAACAATGTATGCCCTCTGTCCCTCGTATGGAGTTATCACTCCGATCTGATAACAACGAGCATAATTCGATAACGTTAACAGATACCAAAATAATTTACTAGACATAGTAAACAATCCTCTTACACTTACCTGACTGGGGACAACTCCACTCTTTAAAAAAGCGGTCACAAGTTTCTCCACATTAGCAGCCTCGGTTCTATTAAGATATGATGTTCCACTAGCACTGATCTCCTCTTGCCCCAGCTGCAAATTGAAGGACAACATAAATGGATCAAGTTTGCTTATAATGAATTTTTGACGGTGGGGGCCGGGCCCAGGCTCTGGTAGACCATGTTTTTAAACGTTCTAAATTAATCCCAATGCGAAGTTTGATACCTGAACATAGAAAAACATGGGCCGGTTAGGCACAGGCCACGGGAAATCAATCCCTGTTGTTTGCCTTTCAATAATTGTGACTCCATTCTGTAGTGTTCCTTCATAGAAGCTATTGGATGGAAACTCGGACAAAGCTGGATGCATACGATATTGAACCTGAAATCAAGAATATTACAACATTTAGTGGAAAGCCACCAGACGTAGTGAAAGGGAAATAGAAGATAATATCTTCCCTAATCTCATAACTTTCTTAAAAAAAAATGAAAATATTAACAAATAAAATTTTATTCAAGTGGTAAAATCTGCCATGTTAGTTTGCAACTAAAATAGTACCTGCAATCTAATTGGTTTAATGCCAAGAAGCACAAGGCGTTCAAAGAGAGACTGTGCCAAGCCAGCACGAGCTGCTTTCTTGCACATAATGACGGGGCCAAGCTGACAATGATCACCAACGAGAACAACCTAGTGCAAAAAACTTCTGTAAGCAATCGATAATAATTAACAGTAACAAGTCAGCTCGTTGAGAACCCTAATACCTGTTTAACCCCGAGGACCAAAGGAATAAGGCACTCAGGTTCTGTTGCTTGAGTAGACTCATCAATAAGTACCTATCATAGAGGAAGGGCCTATCAGCTTCCACAGAACTAGAGATGCTCAAAATTAAGTAATTAATCTTAACCTGTCTAAATCTAAAATTTGACAACCGAAGATCCGCAGCACCAACACAAGTGCAGCAAATGACATCAGCACTCTGGGTTATCTCGCGTTCTGTTGCTCTTTTCAAATTTTTGTATTTCTTTTCATCACTGCTTGACAGCTCACCTAGTGACAAAAAATATGAAAAGGCAAAGATACTGTCAAAGTTATGTTCACTTTAAAAAATCAACTACAGATAACAACTAAAAATGTGGGACCTTGTTCATCTTTCAACTGCTGTAGCTTATGCAGTTCGCTCTTCTCAGATGTGTCAAGATGCCGTACCTGCAAGCAACCATTCATATGAATAATCTTCAAACAGAGAAAGATGAAGGGGACAGAACGAATCAGGGAGTTAAAGTATGTCACCATGTGAACTAACCTGGTAGTGAAGGGTCAAATGCTCTACAGGAGAACTTACAGCTTCCCTTGACTTTGCACAAAGGCGAACAACCTGACATCAGAGTAGGAAAAAGTTAAAAAGGAAGCAATATAATTTGACAAGAATATTTTCAGCCTCTTCAAATATAATTGGATGGGGGCAACTTTCCAAAATGAATAATAAGAGTATCCAGGGTCTTATGAAAATTTAAACTATAAATAAAAAAAACTAGACATTGGGGGTCCAAATATTCACCTTTAAACCAGTAGCACTAATTTTTTCCGCAAGTTGGTCGACAGCAACATTGCTTGGGGCACAAACGAGGACCTGTCAGGCAATAATTTTAGATCTCCGAGAGTCAACTCACAAAAAGCATCCTGAAAGATCAATAATCAGCTTTACCTGTCCCTGGCCCTGTTTTGTCATGTGATACACAATTGCTGCAGAAGTCACAGTTTTGCCTGTGCCAGGTGGACCTTGGATCAAGCTGATGGGCTTCTGAAGGACACTCTTCACCGCATTAACCTGATCAAGGATACGATAGATTCAGAAAAAAATTTCTCATTGTGTTAACAAGGCACATGGGATCCAAAAAAATGCTGAAAATTCAAAACAGGCAGTTACGACAAACATTCTCCGTGAACTTGATAAGCTGAAAGCCATTAATTACCTGAGATGCATTCAGTTCTGGAAGACCAGGAACCCCAAAACGTCGAGGTAGTGTGTTCCGGACCATCTGGGCCTCAACTTCATGTCCCAATAACTGATGGTAAATATAACTTCAAAAAATAGAAGCGTAGTAATTCAGTGGTTAATCAGCGTGCAGTAATAAAGGGGCACACACCAAGAAAGAACTAGGCTTTCAGTTGACTGACTTACCCACTCACACTTGTTTCATCTACAGCAAAATTCTTCATTGCTCCCTGCATGCGATCAAAGCTTGTACTTTTCCAAACAAAATCAACACAGAATCCATGGTTCACGTCAATTGGAACTCCCTACACACGAGTAAATAAGGTTGAACATATCTCCACAAGTCAATGTCAAAAGCAAGGCTAACAATTGAATTAAACTCACCTGATTAGCTCGGAGTTCAAGAGCAACCTCCTCTTGTGCAGTTAGCTTGATCTAAAGAAATTTAAAAGAAATATTGGTAAGGGACCTAAACGCTCTCACTTACAGGACCCACCCTGCTAACAGAATAGATCGTATGTAATCATATAAGACTAGGAAAGAATCATACCACATGTCCAACTGATTGCCAAGCTGGATGAGCAGCATCTCCCGAGTAGCGCAGGCGTAGTTCATCACCCGGCACCAATCGCAATTCATTTTCCTCCTGCATCAAAAGTTTGAATCAGACAATGTCCTAATTAAGTCTTAATAGCGACCACTAAGTTTCAACCACCTTTGGGAAGACGAAGTATGCAACGCGCTTCTTGTTAAGACCAATATCCCACCGAACTGTGAGATTTTCCTTGCTTTGAGACTCTTTCATCATCTACAGAAGAATCAAGATGCTAAGCCCCAACAGAACAAGTATAGAAGAGAAATTGAATATAGTCCTACAAATACTAAATACACACCTTGTCATAATCTGCTTCAAGCTTAATAAGAGGTGCAAACACGTTTTGATACTGCACAAGGAAGAACCACCAAATAGGTTTAAGTATAAAAGCATGATACTAACAGTGACCTCGTCCAATAAACTGGCATGACGAATTATCTGTTTCTCTGGAGCATAAACTCACTGATTTTTGTTTCATAAAAGGCTGAGAAAAAAGTATACCTGATATGCATCTTCATACTTCGGTTGAACAGGCTGAGGTTCATCATCTACACCAGGTTTTTCAAGGTCTTCAAGGGTAGCATCCGGATTTGTCTTCCATAATTCTTCTATCTTGTTTATTTGCTGTGCACTAATTTGGCGTGCCCTCAGCTGTTCCTGCTCTGATGGGACCTGCAAAACAAGAATTAATAATATCTCTAATTAGAGAACGTCTTTTTAAGGGGAAAAAAAGTAAGGATAGAAACTAACCTTAACCAGCCAGGGGAGGAAACACCTATCATCAATCAAGGGACACCACTGACTTAGGTCCCAGTTCATATCCTTCAGGGCATTTACATTTAAACAAGGATCTCTACAGAGAAGGACGACAACACTGTCTGTCTTTGCCGATATGAAACCGAGAAGAAAGACATTTCGACACCCACAGTTGTAGCATTCGAGAATTGTTTCCCCTAGCGGACTGTCTCTATGGAGACAAACTTCCTTGTGTTTTGCTCGAACCTTAAAAAAAATCGAAAAATGGAAATCCATTTAGAACCTTAAAAGGGTGCAATTTCCCGCAACCCAAGAGTTGAAAAGTAATCCTATAGCATGGCAATGGTGCAGCAAACAAACCAAACCAGATACCTATTAATACCAGCCTTAACCATAACACAAGAAACTACAACACTTCCAGACAAAGGATTCTACAGAGGAAGAACGAACAAAAAAAAAAAAAAACAGATTACAGGGACGTTTACTAACCAGGTGATTCACGATGTGCGAGCCCGAGGTGTTACCCCTTGAATTGCAGAACCACTTCCTACAGGACGCCACATTACATCTAACCACGCAAGCTGGGTTCGAGATACCACAATACTTACACGCGTGCTCCGTGAAATCATTCTTACCAAAATCGAAACCGTCATCGTCTCCAGCCTCCTCAAAGTTCAAATTTCCCATACCCGCGGCCAATGCATCAACCTGGCTGCTACTACTAACACCACCACTTCCCCCAACTCCACCACGTCCCACTTTGGCGCCATTCCCGGCACCAGCAGACAGGGAAGAAGGTGACGAAGCCTCGGAATGATGATCCGCGGCAGCTCCTCCTCCGCCGCGATCGGAAGGGTCGACGATGGAGATGGAATCAGACGGGGTCGGCCATGCCGTCGGTGATCGAAACTCTGGGTAATCGAACTCCGAATCACCTTGAGAATTGAATTCTAAAAACGTATAGGCGTCGGGCACCGTGTCCGGCTGCGATGCCGTCTCAAAGAGATCGCTCTGTTGAGAATCCATAGAAATCGGGGGGGAGAAATCAAGCTCCCTGGTTACGGTCGTGTCGCTCTTTGGCTAGTTTCTTCTTCAATTGGTTTTTTTTTCCTGAATTACGAGAGAGTTAGGGTTAGGGTTATATGCGGTAGTGAAAACGGACCCTTGAACAATTCGTGAGAATTGGAAACGACTGGGAGGTGCGTGTCAATGAAGAAGAAAGGGGGCGCGTTGGAAAAATAATTATATATTGCGTGCGTTGTTTACACGCGCCATGCTCTAAGTTATGGGCTTCCCGCACGTGATGTTGGGCCCTTCCCACATCGTTAGCTCGTGAGGTGAATAATCATATGTTTATTTAAAAATAAAATATTCTGAACCAGATTAGAATCATTAGATGATGGGCTAAAACCTAAACCAATCTAATCCATGAGACATGAAAAAATCGGATATTTCTGTCTACTTAAAACGTTTACGATAAGGGTTTTGTGGAGAAAAATCCACCAAACCAGAAAATGCAAGTTAACCCTTCCACCTCCAAAGTCATTCGCAAAACAGTCTTTGGCCATATCGATGACGTGGTAGTCTGTTAAAAACAGACGTCCGTTACTAGTCATCAATAAAAAAAAAAAAAAAATTTGTCAACTATCTTTCTATTAAAACAAGTTTGGCGGAAAAAGGTTTTTCCCAGGTAAACGGGATTTTACGTTTTTGACGGGAAAACAAGATTTGACGTTTTTGACGGTAAAACGGAATTTTACGTTTTTTTGCGGAAAAACGGGATTTTACGTATTTGACGGGTGAACGAGATTTTACGTTTTTGACGGAAAAACGGGATTTTATGTTTTTTTGCGGGAAACGGAATTGGGAAAATCATGTTTTCCCGTCAAAAACGTAAAATCTCGTTTTCCTGTCAAAAACGTAAAATTCTGTTTTCCCGTCAAAAACGTAAAATCCCGTTTTCCCGTCAAATACGTAAAATCCCGTTTTTCGGGGAAAAACGTAAAATCTCGTTTTCTCGTCAAAAACGTAAAATCATGTTTTCCCATCAGAAACGTAAAATCTCATTTTCCCGTCAAAAACGTAAAATCCCGTTTTCATGTCAAAAATGTAAAATCTCGTTTTCCCGTCAGAAACGTAAAATCAGGCTATATCGTCTATAACTACATATTCGACTAAATCTTATCAATTTTCTAATCCGATCACAGAATGAGTAAAGACCAGTGAAAACAATGTCTACAAATTTAGGACAGAAGTCTAGACTACTTAATAAATGGGGACCCTAACACATGATGAGTTAATTAATTAATAGGGATATCATTATTTTGTAATCTAATGATCTTACATCATATAATCATATTATATCCTGTTTTATAAAAATCACAGGTGTACATCTTATTAATCAATTATTATATTACCACATTCATCGAATCGCATAAGCAATTTTCTATAACAAGTTCGGAGTTCAAGATTTGTATATAACGAATAACCAAAACTTCCCTGTATTCCCTTTTTAAGGCCAGTATATTTATATAAACCAAAACAAATTAAGAACCAAATTCAAAGCAACTTAAACCATACAAAAAAAAATAGATAAATTACAAAAATAGAAAAGAATTAACAAAAAAAAACAACCACACGTACATAAAAGGACCATCCATTTACGTAGCCTCTACTTGGTAACCTCCTAAGCCATGAAATAGTCGCAAAGCCCTTTCTTCTTCTTCGTTTCTAATTGCTTTCGACGAAGATCGATCGTAGAGAAGTCTACCTCGTAGACCTCTCTGTCTCAAATTCGATTCCCATTTCTCGCTACCCAACGTCAAATATGCGTCTCTCTCGTAGCCCTAACCCCTTCGTTCTCCTCTTTTTTCTCGTTGTTATTGCACCAGCAGTATCGGCTGGTGTAGCTATCCTGAGAACGGACTATTACCAGAAAACGTGTCCCGATTTCAACAAGATTGTGCGTGAGGCCGTTTCAACAAAGCAAGCTCAACAACCGACAACAGCGGCCGGGACACTCCGTCTCTTTTTCCACGACTGTTTCCTTGAAGGTTGCGATGGGTCCGTTTTGATAGCGACCAACTCGTTTAACAAAGCGGAACGTGACGATGATCTCAACGACTCCCTCCCGGGAGATGCTTTCGACATTGTCACTCGCATCAAGACCGCTCTCGAGCTGTCTTGTCCGGGTGTGGTGTCATGCGCTGATATTTTAGCGCAGGCTACACGTGACCTCGTCACGATGGTAGGAGGACCTTACTTCAACGTGAAGCTTGGTCGTAAAGACGGACTCGAATCCAAAGCCCACAAAGTCCGAGGAAACGTCCCGATGCCAAACCAGACGGTCCACGACATCCACGGGATGTTCAAGAAAAACGGGTTTAGTCTACGCGAGATGGTTGCATTAAGCGGAGCTCACACAATCGGATTTTCTCACTGCAAAGAGTTTAGTGACCGGCTCTACGGATCAAAAGCCGATCCAGAAATCAACCCGCGATTTGCAACCGCTCTAAAGGACCTCTGCAAAAACCACACCGTGGACGACACAATCGCGGCATTTAACGACGTGATGACTCCGGGAAAATTCGACAACATGTATTTCAAGAACCTAAAACGAGGGCTAGGGCTATTGGCTTCCGACCACATCCTTATTAAAAACAATAGGACGAAACCGTTCGTTGAGCTTTACGCAAGTGACGAGAAAGCATTCTTTGAGGATTTCGCACGTGCGATGGAGAAACTCGGCACGGTTGGCGTCAAGGGCGATGGAGAAGGAGAAGTGAGACGTAGGTGCGACCACTTCAACAATCTCAACGTATAAGGAAAAAAAAACACAAAAACAAGATAATAATATTTCTGTTTTTTTATTTGCGGGGAGAAAGGACAAGAAAGGTTTCGTTCGTATATATGTTATAAAACTATGTATTATAAACTCGTGTAACAATTCAAGATGGGAAGTTTAATTCTTTCATAAAAATGCAAATTGTTATACTTAAAGTATATAGATAAAAAAAAAANTTGTAGTTAACATACACTTTCAAGTTAAGTGAGTTTTTTTTAGTATTCCATAATTTTCATTGTAAATGGTACAAATTTATTAGATATTTTATTCAACTAAATTCACAACCAGTTACGCCTTTGATTAACAAGTGAATAAGCAACTCCAATTATTCTGCTCCTTACTATTTAGAATCACAATCGTGATGGTAAAAATATCATGACATCAAAACGTTATCAAATATCATGCGGTGATTACAAAATAAAATATTTATCAAATTCGATTTTAAACTAGGGTTGCTGTGATGTTTTTGAGTTCATGCTTTCGGTCCACCGCAATTTTCGTTAATTATAGCCTTATGTTTAAGGGGAGTGGCAACGCGTGATATGAGCCATCTAAAAAAAGCTTGTGTTTGAATAATACTCTCATGTCCAAAGATTTTTTGTTTGCTTATAAATTGGATCACAAGTTACTATAGTTCTTCAATCTGTTCTCTCGGTGATTGCTTCCCATAAATAAAAGAAAGAATGCTCTTCATTTATCTCGTTGTGTTCTTTATCCTCTTGAGTGGTACCACGGCCAACAATGTGGCAGATTCGTTGATTCGAGATTCTTGCAAAAAAGCTTCAAGATATCGTGAATCAGAAACAGATTCCTACAATTTATGCATCACATCCATCAAAGAAAATCAGGAGAGTCAGAAAGCGAGAAATATCGATGATTTGATCGCGATATGAGTCAAAAACGCTATGCTGAACATGACGAACACGAAAGGAGTCTTGGAGACGATTATGAAGGCGAGAATACATACGAGTAAGTTGAGGGAGAAGCTGATGCGTGATTGCCTTAAGCTTTATTCTGAGGGCAATGTCTCGTTAACCAAAGCTTTGAAGTACATCAAAATTTGGGATTACGAGAAAGTCTCCAGGAGTATACATTATGTAGAGATTACACATTATGTAGAGAAATCATTTCGATGGAACCATTTAGCCACGACCACTTCTGTTTTCACGGCCACAGTTTCCACACCCAGCCCCAACTTGCTGCCATATTGCATCTCCTTTACCTAAAGGCTAAAGCTATTTTTCTTCTAGTTTGTTAGTATTTGATAGATAGATACCTTAATCCAGTCCTGAGACATCAGCCCTTCCATCACCTGCAACAACAACATCGACGACTTCTTCACCTGCAACAACAATACCAACTGCTACAAATATTCACTCTATGGTTACGAGAGCAAAAGCTGGGATCTCTAAACCAAATAAAAGATATGTTCTCATGTCACACAAAGTCTCTATTCCGGAGCCTAAGACAGTAACAACGGCTTTGAAACACCAAGGATGAAATGATGCGATGAAAGAGGAATACGGAAACTGTCAAGAAACCAACACTTGGACATTTGTTCCTTATACCTCTAATATGCATGTTTTAGGCAATAAGTGGGTCTTCAGAACCAAATTAAATGCAGATGGCTCACTAGACAAACTCAAAGCTCGTTTAGTGGCAAAAGGGTTTCATCAAGAGGAAGGCATAGACTATCTCGAAACCTATAGTCCAGTCGTTCGCACTGCCACTGTTAGAGCTGTTCTACATTTCGGAACCATCATGAATTGGGAACTGAAGCAAATGGACGTTAAAAACGCCTTTCTTCATGGAGATCTCACTGAAACAGTCTACATGACTCAGCCTGCTGGTTTTGTGGACAAAGACAAGCCCAACTATGTGTGTCATCTCCATAAATCTCTATATGGACTTAAGCAATCCCCGAGAGCATGGTTTGACAAATTTAGCTATTTTCTTTTGGAATTTGGTTTCACTTGTAGTCATCTGGATCCCTCTTTGTTCATATACGCTCGTGAAAGAGATATCATTATCCTTCTTTTCTATGTCGATGACATGGTCATCACAGGAAACAACTCACAGACGTTGACTCATCTTCTCGCTGAGCTAAATAAGCAATTTTGCATGAAGGATATGGGCCAGCTTCACTATTTTCTGGGAATACAAGTTCTGTCTCACTCTGATGGACTTTTTCTCTCTCAGCAAAAATATGCAAAGGATCTCCTGGTGGTTGCAGCCATGGAAAACTGCTCTCCTATGCCTACTCCTCTTCCCCTGCAGCTAGACAGAGTCCCAAATCAACAAGAACTCTTTTCGGATCCTACGTATTTCAGAAGTCTTGCAGGTAAACTTCAATATCTTACCTTAACAAGACCTGATATCCAATTTGCAGTGAATTATGTTTGCCAAAAGATGCACCAACCCACAGTGTCAGATTTCACCCTACTAAAACGCATTTTGAGATACATCAAAGGCGCGGTTTCAATGGGAATGTGCTTCACCAAACACTCTGATTCTGTTTTGAGAGCATATAATGACAGTGATTGGGCAAACTGTAAAGAGACCAGGCGATCAGTAGGAGGATTCTGCACATACTTGGGTCAAAGTCTTATCTCGTGGTCCTCCAAGAAACAACCAACGGTGTTAAAGAGCTCCACCGAGGCAGAGTATCGCTCACTGTCCGACATTGCATCTGAGATAAAATGGATTTGCTCTCTTCTTCGTGAGCTTGGTGTACCACTTCTCCAAACTCATGAGCTCTACTGTGACAACCTATCAGCTGTCTGACTGGCCGCAAACCCTGTCTTCCATGCTCGGACAAAACACTTTGACCTTGACCATCACTATGTTCGAGAAAGAGTCGGTCTTGGCTCTCTCGTTGTCAAACACGTCCCTGGTTTTCAACAAATAGCAGATATCTTCACTAAGTCTCTCCTCTTTGCTGCTTTCACGAGGCTTAGATCCAAACTTGGTGTGGATTTTCCTCCTACACCAAGTTTGAGGGGGTGTATCAACACTGAATCTTCGACTGAGACAAAGTCACAAGGAGAAAACGATGTCGGTTTGCTAAAAGGATCATAAGGCAAAGAAATGTTGGGCCACAACAATAACAAATAGATGGGCCACGACAATAACAAAGAAAAGCCCACTTGGGTCCAAAAGCGGAAGTTGTCTTCATCAACAGCATCATCTCTATCCGACAAAAGCAGAGAAAAGCAGAATGGGAGTCGTACAACCAGAGGAGCGCTTGGAGAGTTTAACGTCAAGCTGACAAACAAATTTGAACCATTGGATTCAATCTCCCCTATGTGATGGCGCCACCTGTCCCATCCAATTAGGGTTTTAGAGATCTTTCACAAGTTGTATAAATTGAACTCTTATGCTTTTGTAAAACTTGAAGTGACAATGAAGCAGTAAATTGTTCAGTCATCTTCACTATTACATCAAGTTTTCGTTTTGCTTTCACTACCATGTTAAATAGCTTTGCCCATCTCTAATTCCCATCTTAGTTTAGTGGAGCTGCTAGCATCAGAACTCCTTTTTCTATTAATTCCTTTTGCTTTTACAAATATGTTGATATGAAATTGTTAAATTATAGTAATTTTATATCTCAAATAAGAGCTTAAAAGTAATGATTATTGAGATGGACCAATTCACTCACTTAAACGGTATCTATCTTTCTGTATTACAAAAACCACAACAAACTCATGATACGTAAGTAAGAATACATTTATGGCAAAATAAAAACATAACAGATAAAGAAAAAAACATTTTGTTTTAATGTTAAGTTGTATTAGTCTTTTAAATCTGTACACCATGTCCATAAACAAACATCAAACACAAAAGGGAGGTTAAACAAAAAGACCCCGAAGAATAAGAGACAAGATGATGATATAGATCTCCCGAGAGGTCGAATTTTGTTAGCANTTTTTTTTGAAATGTTAAATTTATTAATCAACAAAGAAAAAAAACCTACAATAGCTTTTTAGGCAGATATTACAAATGTAAGAAAACAACATAAAAGAAGGATACAATATTCAACTCTGAATTACAGATTTGGAATGTGCCTTTTGTTGAGCCAACGGTTGAGTGTATCGTTCTCGTTGATCTCGTCGTTGTTCCCCATGGAGAATGAGTAGATGCGGTCTCTTATCGTCTTGTCCATGACATACGAGAGTTTCAAAACTGAATTTGCCGGTTTCTGATGACGCCTGCCATTCCGTTCCCTCCAAATCCCATAAATCGTAGCTTGAAGAGCTAGACGAAGGATTGTTGAGTCTTGTTTGTTTAGCATGTTGCTCTTCACAGACCGAAGAGTGTCGTTCCAATCTGGATTTATATTTCTCTCTTGCCAAATGGTGTAAGTCAGTATATTATGTTATATATGTATGATTTGGATTTTGGAAACACTAAAACATTTGACTAAATTTAATGTGCACATATGGGAAACAAAATATTGCATGTAATTTTAATAAAAAAAACAAATATTGCATGTTGACCAATCATATACAGTATATGATTTTAGGTGAACCCTCTCCATCCTTCCGCCATGTCATCAGTAGAGAAGGTGACACCTGTCCTTTGAAAAAAAAAAAAAAATCATGTCGTCTCCTCTTCCTCTTCGTTACAACCTAATCGCTTCCACTTCTGCAACGCCTTTCTCTCTTCGTCACCTTCACTCCTTCATTTTGATTTCGAAATTTATGGGGATGAAAGAGGGGTTTTAGTCCACTTGGGATTGAGTTTTAAAAGGGGAGGGAGAGAGAGAGAAAACCATCAACCATGGCTACGGGAAAATTGAAGAACCCGACTTCCATTGATGCTTAGCTCAGGCTTATTGCTCCTGCGAAGGTTTTCGAAGACGACAAGGTTGTCGAGTAGGATGCTCTTTTGGTCTTCCTCTTTCATCTTCTTTCTTAGGATTTAATAGTGTTGGAGTTGAATAAGTCTTCTGAGACTAAGTCGTTGCTAGTGCTGCGGCTGATTCAGTCAATAAGGCGAAGTTATAGGAACTGAGCCACGTTTGAATTAGTTTACTTTGATGTTGCTTTGTTGTCCTAGTTTTTTTCTTTTCAGTTTGTTGTAAGACTATTTAAAAACCATTCCAATTTCAATCTAAAGAAAGTGAAAGTATTTCTCAGAAACCTGCAAGTCTTGTTTTACATTGTGGTATCAGAGCCCTCTCAAAAGGGATCTGAAGGAGTGAAACACGAGTGAGTTAGTGTGCAAGAGTGAACAAAGAAAAAGACGAGTGAGAGATGGCCGATGAATCAAGTAATTTCAGTGCTCCGTGTGTGCCAAAATTTGATGGAGATTACGATCATTGGAGTTTACTCATGGAGAATCTGTTGCGTCAAAGGAGTATTGGAGTGTGATTCAGCCATGTTACAAGGAACCTGGAGCTGGTGAAGTGTTGACAGCAATACAACAAAAGGTGTTGGAGGAAGCGAAGCTGAAGGACTTGAAGCAAAAAATTATCTGTTTCAGTCCATTGACAAATTCATCTTGAAAACTATCACCCAAAAGGAGACGGCAAAGCAACTTTGGGATTCCATGAAAGTCAAGTACCAAGGAAATGAGAGAGTGAAGCGTGCTCAATTGCAAAGATTGAGGAGGGTGTTTGAAACGCTGGAGATGAGGACGGGAGAAACAGTGACAAATTATTTCAGGAGAGTCATGGTCACGGCTAATGATATGCGAAACTGTGGGGAGGATATGGATGATGTGAAGATAGTCGAGAAAATTCTGCGAACATTGACGGATAATTTTAACTATGTTGTATGTTCAATCAAAGAATCGAAGGATATCGATCAAATCACTGTCGATGGATTACACAGTTCGTTGCTTGTACATGAGCAGAAGATACGGCGGAAAAGACCGGAAGAACAAGTACTCAAAGTCGAGTACGATTACAACCCTAGACGAGGAAGAGGAAGAAGTTATGCTGGAAGAGGAGGAGGAGGAACCAGATCAAGCTTTAACAAAGCCAACATTGAGTGTTTCAGGTGCCACAAGCTGGGACACTTTCAATATGAGTGTCCGACAGCTGAAAAATGAGCAAATTATGTTGAATTTGATGAAGAATAAACGTTACTTCTAATGGCACATGTAGAGATTAAAGAGGCTGAGCATAAAGGATTATGGTTTGTCGATTCGGGCTGCTTTAATCACATGACAGGAAACAGAGAGTGGTTCATGTAGCTTGATGAGAGTTTCAGACATGCGGTGAGACTGGGGAACAACTCAAGAATGTCGGTTATGGGAAAAGGATATGTCAAATTTGAGGTCGAAGGTGTGACTCAAATTGTAAGTGATGTCTTTTTGTTCCAGATTTAACCAATAATCTACTGAGTGTTAGGCAACTACAAGAGAAATGTGTGGATGTTTTGTTTTCCAAAGGAGCGTGTAAGATCTTTCACCCTAGAAGAGGTTTGATTGTGAACACTAGGATGACTGCAAATCGCATGTTCATTGTGTCCGCAATCATGAAAGCTGGTCTGAGTAAATGCCTGAAGATTGAAGAAGACGAGACGGAGCGTTTGTGGCACAAACGCTATGGACATCTGAACAACACGTCTATTCGGACCATGCATGACAAGCAACTTGTGAAAGGGCTACCTCAAATGAAAGAAGTATCTAAAGTTTGTGAGGTGTGCAACATTGGAAAGCAACACCGTGAAGTCATACCTAAGAAAAGTCAATGGAGAGCAACGGAGAAGTTAAAGCTCATCCATGCAGACATGTGCGGTCCCATATCTCCAGCCTCTCACAGTGGAAAGAGGTACATTTTCTACTGATTGATGATTTTAGTCGCAAGAGCTGGATATATCTTCTCTCGGAAAAGAATGAGGCATTCGAGTTCTTCAAGACATTCAAAAGTCTTGTGGAAAAGGAAGCGGGGATATGTATATGTTGCTTAAGGACAGATAGGGGAGGAGAGTTCACCTCAAGCATATTCAACCAATTCTGTGTAGAACATGGGATCAAGAGACAATTAACTGCAACTTACACGCCACAGCAAAACGGCGTTGCCGAGAGAAGAAACCGCACAATAATGAATATGGTTCGATGTCTGCTCACGGAGAAGAATATGCCAAAGAGTTTTTCGCCTGGGGCTGCAAAATGGATGTGTCATGTCCTAAACAGAAGCGTGACAAGTGCGTTGAAAGATATGGTGCCAAAAGAGTGTTGGAGCGGGATCAAACCCAGTGTGAGTTATTTCAGGGTCTTTGGGTGCATTGGTCATGTGCATGTCCCTGAGCAACTGAGAGTAAAACTGGATAACAGGAGCCGCAAGTGCGTTCTTCTTGGAGTGAGTGAAGAATCAAAAGCATACCGTCTGTATGATCCAATCTTAAAGCAAGTGGTCACAAGTCAGGATGTGGTATTTGAAGAAGAAGAAAAATGGAATTGGAGTACATGTGAGAATGATTCCGGCGACATTCTGGACTGGGGAGAAGAAAATCCAATCGAAGATGAGAATGCAGAAGAAATTGAAGCTGTAGAAGAATGTGACGATGGAGAGGATAATTCTGTTAATGGAGAAAATGCAGAAAATCTCAGAGATTCTCCACAACCAGAGATCCAGCAGAAAATAGACCGGAGAGCACCAACATGGATGCAAGATTACGAGAGCGGTGAAAGGATCTCAGATGAAGAGGCTGAAGCACAAATGGCGTTGGCACTATTTATGTCTCACGATGATCCAGTAAGGTTTGCGGAAGCGAGTAAAGAAGAAAAAATGGTTGGAGGCAATGAGAAGTGAAATTCGATCCATAGAGAAGAACGAAACTTGGGAACTTGTAAGCCTACCAACGGATGCGAAGAAGATTGGTGTCAAATGGGTTTTCAAGACCAAATTGAATGAGGAAGGGAATGTCGATAAGTATAAAGCGAGACTGGTCATGAAAGGTTATGCACAAGAAGAAGGCATTAACTATGATGAAGTCTTTGCGCCTGTAGCTCGTTGGGATACAATTAGAATTCTGTTGGCGGTGGCTGCGCAAAGAGGATGGAAGGTATATCAGTTAGACGTAAAGAGTGCCTTTCTTTACGGAGAATTGAAAGAAGTGGTGTATGTGGACCAGCCAGAAGGGTTTGTCAAGAGAGGTGAGGAGGACAAGGTGTTTCGGCTAAAAAAGGCCTTATACGGGTTAAAACAGGCTCCTAGAGAATGGTTTAGTCAAATAGAGGGATACTTCAAGCAAGCAGGATTCAACAGAAGCAGCTATGATCATACTCTTTTCATCAAAAGAAAATGAGAAAAACACATCATGGTGAGTATTTATGTTGATGATTTGATATTTGTTGGGAATGATGAGTTGTTGCTTGAAGAATTCAAACAATCGATGAAGCAAGAGTTTGAGATGACCGATCTCGGTTTGATGAGGTTCTTTCTTGGTGTGGAAGTTCGTCAAGGTCCAGATGGAATTCACGTGTGTCAAACGAAATATGCTCAGGATGTGCTAGAAAGGTTCAAAATGGCGGACTGCAATCCAGTCAAAAATCCGATTGTTCCGGGAGCTAAACTCTCAAAAGAAAAAGCTGGGGAAGAAGTGGATGCTACTCTGTACAAGCAGTTGGTCGGGTGTTTAATGTATCTCACAGTTACAAGGCCTGACATGATGTATGTTGTTTGTTTAACATCTCGTTTCATGGCAAAACCAAGGGAAGAACACATGATGGCGGCAAAGAGAGCTTTGAGATACTTGAGAGGTACGTTGGAGCTTGGTATTTTTTATAAGAGAGGGGCTGAGCTGAAAGTAGAAGCATACACAGATAGTGACTATGCTGGAGATATTGATGATCATAAAAGCACTTCGGGTTATGTCTTTTTACTAAATGAAGCAGCAATGTGTTGGAGTTCAAGGAAACAAGAAGTAGTTACTTTGTCTTCTACAGAAGCTGAGTATGTTGCTGCAACATCATGTGTGTGTCACTGCGTTTGGATAAAAAGGGGTCATAGAGAAGAATTTTCTTGAATAATGCAAGTGTATGGAGATTTATTGTGATAATACTTCGTCAATTAAGTTGTCAAGGAATCCGGTGATGCATAGGCGGACAAAGCATATTGATGTAAGGTACCACTATCTACGTGATCTTACAAATCAAGAAGTTGTGAAGTTGGTGTTTTGTGGAACGGGAGAACAAGTTGCAGACATCATGACGAAACCGGTGAAGTTGGAGACTTTTATCAAGCTGCGAAGTCTTCTGGGAATGCAAGCACAAGGAGTTTAAACTAGATGTTAGTATAACATGTCCAGTTTAAGGAGGGATTTGTTGGAGTTGAATAAGTCTTCTGAGACTAAGTCGTTGCTAGTGTTGCGGCTGATTCGGTCAATAAGGAGAAGTTATAGGAACTGAGCCACATTTGAATTAGTTTACTTTGATGTTGTTTTGTTGTCCTAGTTTTTTTCTTTTCAGTTTGTTGTAAGGCTATTTAAAAACCATTCCAATTTCAATCTAAAGAAAGTGAAAGTATTTCTCAGAAACCTACAAGTCTTGTTTTACAAATAGCTCACCTTATCACTTCCATCTTCCGCTCCACTGTTTTGTGCGAATCGTCTAGGGAACTTCAGGTCTGCATCTTACTTTGCGATTATTGGGTCTCTCCATCGGTTGGTCTCTTCTCTTACTCGATAATTATATTTGGACCAATATAAATCTGTATTTTTCAAAGACAAAGACAAAAGCAAATCAAATTCTTTTTCAACTATATAGAATCACGCGCGCAACCTGTTTTGTATCTCCGGCACTTTGAAAAGACGACAACATCACGAGAAACAGACGTTGATTCAATTCTATGTCGTCGAGGTTTGGTTTTATTTGGATTATCTTGGTTTTCTTGCATGTAAATCCCGAACTTTTAACCAGAGAATCTCTTTACTTTAGGAAATGGTTATTGCTCTTACTCTGTCTTCCTTGAGCCAATGGCGCAGGGAAGATCTGTAAGTCAAAGATCAGCGACGACCATTTGGGCACCAACTATGTCATCATCCGCCATCAACGGACGTTGGCGGCTTCGACTCCTTTGAGCATATGCTTTTTACGGCTCCATGCAGGAATTTATGCGCTTCGAGACTCAAATGGTAAGCTCTTACCTTGAGTTTTACTATTGTGGAATTAGATTGTTTTCTATATGTTGTAAAATTGGATTAGCTAGGATAATCTGCGTGAGATTTGATTTGTGGTGGATTAAGAAGTCTTCTGGTGTATCTCAATAGAAATATTTGGTTCTCGCTATTATATAATGGGAAGCTCTTGAATACTTCTATCTTAGTACTTGTAGGATATGATTGCTCTCTAGGCTTGTTTGTCTGATGTTATTGACTCGGTACCTTATCATGGTATTTGTTGTGTATCAAAGCAAGTCAGGGAGTTTGTCTATCTCGCATTAGGGACTACAGGTTAATGTATTGAGCAATGGTGATCTTCTGGAATTGATGCAAACAGTTTTAAGCTTGATAGAGAATAGTTCTCGAAATTGCTGGAAAGTGGTTCGATCTCCAAAGCCAAAAAGCTATTCGCAAATGTTCCGTTGGGAAAGCTTCGCTTGTCTATTATCAAAATTCAAGGTTGGATTTCGTTTGTTTCTTATACCAAACCATTCAAAAAAAAAAAAAATTTGTTAATTATGTTCATTCAAAGACACTGGACTTCACTTGTTGTATGGAAACACATGTTTATATGCCTTCTCGATACATTAATTAGGAGAAATAGAGTTGCTTAAGGAATTACTTTCTAAAGGTGTTCCAATTGATTCTCAAAGTGAGTATGGTTTTGATTATTGTTGGTTGTTAATTTATTTATGCGATTTTATTTCTCTGTATTGTGCTAATTGCATGAATCTATTGTTCTTTCAGTTTCTTTGATATATTTTTCTTATTTAAGTCGTGGAACTAAGAAATTTTGTTTTTTTTTAAGCTCGTAGCAAGGCTCTGTGTGTTCTTTGATCTCCACCTACTCATGAAGCTGTTGAACCAGTAAAAAAAAATCGATTGGATTTGGTTGAGGTTGGTTCCTTGTCTGCTGTTCATGGGCTACAAGGGAGGATGGAAATGGGAAGGGTTGAAAATTTTATACCATTGGATGACAATTGTTATTGTTGTAGTAGTGGAGCACTCTACGAAAGCAATCAAGGTAATAATCATTCTTAAACCTTTTTCATATACATTCCCTTATTTTAATCGATATTTCTACTTCACTGCAATCCAATTCTGGTTACGTTTATACACTTGTTTGGGTTATGTTATTTGTTCTCGATATCTGGATCTAATAATTTAAAAAGAAAATTTCTTTAGGTAGGCGTTGCTGTGATGATTTTATCGAACTAATTCTATCATATATCTTTCATAATGGATTTAATGAATTTATTCTATGTTCTACCATTTAGCCTTAGTTATTGTGCATCCAATAGTGATCCTGCTGTTGATTAACCAAGCACCGGTTCAACGAACAAACTGGCATCAAAGAAAGTTTTTTATGCAGTTTGGCTAACAAAGATGGTAGCTTTATATAAATTATGTAAAAGTGGCTATTGTATGAATGTGAGAGATATTGATATGCATGACCATTTAGGCGAAGTTGTGTTCGTGGAATTACAGAAAAAAGGGTTTTGTGATCAAACAAAAAAGCTTTGAAGTTGTTTGGAGAGTTGAAGTCCCCAAATGAGATGGTATCATTGATCTCAGGTGAAGTCATTGAGATAAAGAAGCGCAAAAACTAAACTCGCTTGGTATGGTTTTAGCAAGGAAAAAGGCGTAATTACCCATTAAAGGATGTGTAGCAAGTACCTTAAGATTCATGTATAGCATTGATGCCAATTGTCTATTGTATGATAATTGTTTGAGTTTTTATACTGTTTAGCACTGTTTTATTCCCGTAGTATGTTTAATAGCTCTCATATTTACTAAGAAAATATGATAAGGCAAAACTGAATTGGAGATAAGCAAAAGTTGTGTGTGGNCAAGGGAGGATGGAAATGGGAAGGGTTGAAAATTTTATACCATTGGATGACAATTGTTATTGTTGTAGTAGTGGAGCACTCTACGAAAGCAATCAAGGTAATAATCATTCTTAAACCTTTTTCATATACATTCCCTTATTTTAATCGATATTTCTACTTCACTGCAATCCAATTCTGGTTACGTTTATACACTTGTTTGGGTTATGTTATTTGTTCTCGATATCTGGATCTAATAATTTAAAAAGAAAATTTCTTTAGATAGGCGTTGCTGTGATGATTTTATCGAACTAATTCTATCATAAATCTTTCATAATGGATTTAATGAATTTATTCTATGTTCTACCATTTAGCTTCACCTTTTAACCTCAGTTATTGTGCATCCAATAGTGATCCTGCTGTTGATTAACCAAGCACCGGTTCAACGAACAAACTGGCAACAAAGAAAGTTTTTTATGCAGTTTGGCTAACAAAGATGGTAGCTTTATATAAATTATGTAAAAGTGGCTACAAATTATTGTATGAATGTGAGAGATATTGATATGCATGACCATTTAGGCGAAGTTGTGTTTGTGGAATTACAGAAAAAAGGGTTTTGTGATCAAACAAAAAAGCTTTGGAGTTGTTTGGAGAGTTGAAGTCCACAAATGAGATGGTATCATTCATCTCAGGTGAAGTCATTGAGGTAAAAGAAGCGCAAAAACTAAACTCGCTTGGTATGGTTTTAGCAAGGAAAAATGCCTAATTACCCATTAAAGGATGTGTAGCAAGCACCTTAAGATTCATGTATAGCATTGATGCCAATAGTCTATTGTATGATAATTGTTTGAGTTTTTATACTGTTTAGCACTGTTTTATTCCCGTAGTATGTTTAATAGCTCTCATATTTACTAAGAAAATATGATAAGGCAAAACTGAATTGGAGATAATCAAAAGTTGTGTGTGGAAGGAGATCTGTATAATTCAACATATGTGGATAGTCAAAGTTGGGGTTAAAGTAAGTCTCTTCTAATCTTTCGACCACTGTTTGTTTAAAGCACAAAAAGGTTCAAAATGGATAAAATATTTTTTAAATGAAACATTAAAATCATTAAGAAACTTATCGAATGGTAAAAAAATTTTACAAAAAAGCTAACAAATATTCAAAAAAGGTTAAAGAAACCCGGATGTCAAGATGATACTAACACAACGTTTCGTATCGTATAATGCAATTAAACATTATATTGACTACATTGAACATCTACAATGCATGCAATTTGTAATTTACATTTTTCATAAAATCATACTCTAAATTAAGTTTATTTATATATTTTTTAATATTCGGTAAACATCTCGTGCTTTTCACCTAATATGAAATGAATTGATGATTAAAAATAAAAAATAAATATTAAAAGATATATTTTTGGGTTTTTTATTAATAAGTTGATAAAAATCGCAGAATGGTATAGAGTATAGAAGAGTTTTCATTTTTTATATTATGTATGATTTGGAAACACATTAAAACGTGACTGAATTTAACGTGCATATATGGAAAGCAAATATTGCATGTTGACCAATATATCAAACAAACAAACATGTCAACGTATTTGAGCAATAATCTTTAAAAGTTATATGATTTTTTTATTAAATGTAGACTATTTCTTTTTTTTTTCCTTCTCGTTTTAAAAATCTTTCCTTATACGAAATAGTTTAATTAAAACGAAATAGTTAAAAAAGAAATAGTTTAATTAAAACGAACAATTAGGCCCGGAATGGTAAAAGCCGTTACTCTAAAAATTCTTTGTTTCATTTTACTATAAATTGAACCACAAGGATACAACTTTCTTCATCAATCGATTCTCTTTTCTCTGCTAACCCAAATAAAAAAAAAATATGAAATTCTTCGTTTCCTTTGTTATGTTTGTTCTCCTCTTGAACTGTTTCGCAACCGCGCAAACTCTGATTCAAGATTCTTGCAAGAAAGCTGCAGCGAGAGATCATAATTTCAGATACGATTTCTGCGTCCAATCTCTTGAAGCGGATCCGCAGAGCAAAACCGCAACTAGTCTCGAAGGATTGGTCATTGCATCAACGAAGAACGCTGCGTCCAAAACGATTAACGTGAAAGGAATCGTTCAAAAGATCCTCAGTGACAAGAAATATTCACATGGTATTGAGATGCCGTTACGCGATTGCATCGAGTTTTACACCGATGCTAATGATTCTTTAAACGAGGCTTTAACGAACGTTAAATCTCGCGATTACGTAACCGCTAACGCGAATCTTAGTGCTGCTTTGGATGCACCGACCACTTGTGAAACTGGATTCAAAGATGTGAAGCAACAATCTCCAGTTACAAGTGAGAACAATGTTTCTTATCATAAGATTTTGATTCCTTTAGTTTTTACAAATATGTTATAATGAAATTACCAACGTGTATTATTTAATTAATAATTATGAGAAGGTTTTGACGGAAAAACACGATTCAAAACCTTCAGCACTTGAATCTAGTCAAAGCAAACAAACCTGATCATTGAGCAAGTCTGGCATCGGAAACTTGTCGCAGGATCTTGACTCTGTGGATTTTAAGAAAATCTCTCTCGAAGCTTGTCGCAGGAACAAATCGATTTTAAGAAAATGAGAATGAATTTCAATTTTCCCCCAAATCAATCTTAACCTAGCTTTTCAAGTATTTTGGGCTGACCAATGTCCACATTGTCCAAACCGTTTTGTTTGTGGGCGAAGTTGGACCTAGCCCATTTAAACCCGCTTCGTATATGGGCTTGTCCATGACCGGTCCATAATGTTTTGGTTTTGACAGTTCTATCTAATATATAAAAGTTGGCTTTCTCCAGCTGCTTGTGTTCATATCCGGTTAAACAACTTAATTCCCATCGACAATTTATGGTTTTGATACATTATCCGGTATTTAAGTGCATGTGTTCATATCCGGTTAAACAAATCCAAACCAAACCGAAAGAAAGCATTAACAATTCAAAACCTCAATTTTCAAATCTTCTATCAATATATATGAATCCAAAACTGATACCGAAACCATATCTTACCGAACCGAATGATACTATTTCATAAGCCGAATTTTTTTGAAAACGAAAACAAACCGGATTGGAGACCTACCAAGTCGTACAAGCTTCATAGAAGAGTAAATAAAAAGTCAAAGATTCTGTTTTCTTACATGCGTGCAATGTGAAGCCCATCTTCGCTATCTTCATCTTCTTCTTTAATCTTCTGATCATCGTTGTAGCAGTTGCAGTTGCTTGATGATTCCAACAAGAAAGGTTGATCCTTAAGAATGGAAACCTGATCCATCGGAATAGCATTTCTTTTATAGTTCCAAACCAACATCGATGTGTACTCCTGAGGCGAAACGAGACCATTCTCTCTAATAAATCTCTTTTGCTCTTCTAAGGTTTTTGGCTCATCGAGCGTTAAGTACTCGATTTAAAACTTCTCGTGCTCGGGCTTCCAATTACCCGGAAAAGGCGAGTAATCTGTTTCCAGAACTAGAGACATTCTTGTATAAACAAGTCCATCAATAGATACAGCAAGACCCATTCTCAAGAAATTGTTATATTCCGGTGACAGACCGAGAAGCACCCTTCTACAACTATAAAGCATTCTTCTCTATTTGAGAACGAATGGTTCACACATCTGAAACTGTAGCTGATACCGTCAGCTGTCAAGTTCCTGACCTGGTAGTAAAAGCTAGTTGGGGTTGAGCAAAAAGCGGAAAGGCTGCGTCTCTTCTGGTGATGATGGGACTATAAAGAGAAATAAATTTTCTGATATGTAGAAGAAAACGGAATCTATAGATGGAGAGGCTGATTTTGGAAAAGTGACCCAATGGTGAGATTGTCAATTGATTCTGCTGAGCTTCAAAGGTTACTTTTCGCATTTAATAAGAAAATGAAACATGAGAAAATTTGTTCTCGTGGCGATAGTCTTTGTAATAGGGAAAACTCTCATGCCGACTATAAGGATGTTGGTGAGAACACACATCAATATGGGTCTGGAAAGCAAGGATCAAAAATATGGATGGTGTGGTTTTAGTTGTGGTTCAGTTTCAATTAATGAGAATCTGAAGCTATAAACTCATATTTGGTTTTGGGCTAAAGGAATTATCATTGGTGTCCTGACAAGTGTTTGATGCATACGCGCGGGTATTCACCTAATATGGATTAATGTTTTACTAAAAACAACTTAAGAGCAAAAATATACTCCTCTAAACAGAAAAAATCGCTATTTTACAATATATAAATATGGTTTAGAAACACTAAAACGTTATTTTACTGAAATGTTAAAAATACGCTACTTTTATGATTAATATTGGTGGTGAGTTTAACACTCTCCGGTTTAGTCCGGTTTGAACCGAGACCGATCCAATTGATTTCGGGTGACGACGGTTCGAACCCAGAAGGAGAGAGAGACCACGAAACGGTTGCCGACCTCCGAGCTCGAAAGAAAGGTCCACGAAGGACTTGCTACCCGACCAGTTCGGTAAGAATACCAGTTCGGTACGAATCCGAAGGAATACCGAACTCATTGTGAACGGCTCGGAAGGACGAGTTTGAACCGAGATTGGTGAATTAATCCCGATCGACGACGGTTCAAGATCGGTAAGGAAGTTCGTAAAGCAACACCAACCGAGCTCGATGAAAGTCGAACTCATCACGATCGATTGTAAACGTGAAAATCAAGTCCTCGTCTCGAAACCGAGATCGGTCTAATCCCGATCGACGACGGTTCGAGATCGGTAAAGGAAAAAACAGCATGCGATTGCCGACCTACGACATGCCGAGCTCGTCGGTATCAACCCGTCGTAATCAGAACCCACTTCCGGGATTCGCGGAACTTTACGGAAAATACGGAAAAAAGAAGATTAATTAGTTTTTTATTCCGGGATTCGCGGAACTTTTCCCGGATTCGAATAATATGTCTAAACCGCCGAAAAGGCTTATAAATAAGGAAGTTCCGACTACATTTCAAGGAGAGAGAATTCGCAATACATTTTTAGAAAGAGAAAGTGAGAACTCGAAATCCGATCTCGACCTCATTACCGATCTCAGAATATTTTTGTAAACTCCGACGAATTCGATTTAATAAAAACGAGATCATGATCGATCTTTCGATCCTTTTTATCCTTGTGTGATTTCTACAATCAACAATTAAGAGGTCAATAATATTCATAAATGACATAGCATATATGCGTCTACTCCATTTCATTAAGTAGTTATATATACTATGTTCATCTAATTAATAATTAATGTTTACGATTGTCAAATATGTTGCATTACATACATAGATTTATCTACTGATAAGATGATAGTCGGAGATTAGTGTATAACACATTAACACTAGCATGTGGAAGAGTGCATACGAAGGGAGTAACATTAACACTTTTGGCATATGAATTCATACATTTATCTATTTCCTGTATCATAGAAATGTTCTATTTAAAATAAGAAGAAAAAAAAAAAAAAAAGCCTAAGTTTTTTGACCAAAAATAAAAAAATAAATAAGAAAAAACGCCTAGAAACGACGACGTATAAGTAAAGAGTGTTAGAACGAACAGTTAGGCCAGACGACGTAAGCGGAGTGGTAAAGCGTGACATGAGCGTTCTAAAAAAAGCCGTTATGTTAGTTAACAATCTCATGTCATAAGACAACAACCGTTAAGATTCTTCGTTTCATTAATTATAAATTTGGAATCACAAAGTCAATACTTTCTTCAACAATCGATTCTTATTAATCCTCTGCTTCCCCTAAATAAAAAAATATGAAATTCTTGCTCTACCTTGTTATGTTCTTTCTCCTCTTAAACGGTTTCGCAACTGCACAATCTCTCATTCAAGATTCTTGCAAGAAAGCTGCAGCTAAAAGCCCGAAATTCAAACTCGATTTTTGCGTCAAGTCTCTTGAAGGGGATCCGCAGAGCAAAACCGCAAAAAGTCTTAGCGAATTAGTCATGGCATCAACGAAGAACGCTGCGACCAAAACGATTAGCTTGAAAGCAATGGTTGACAAGGTTCTCAAGGAGAAGAAATATGCGAAAGACAGTGAGATGCCGTTACGCGATTGCCTCGAGCTTTATACCGATGCTACTGCTTCCTTAAACGAAGCTTTGACGAGCATGAAATCGCACGAATACAAAACCGCTACCGTGGTTATGAGTGCTGCAATGGATGCACCGAGCACATGCGAAACTGGATTCAAAGAAAGAAAAACGCCTCAGAAATCTCCGTTTACGAAAGAGAACGATGTTTTGTCTCAGACGATTCTGATCCCTTTAGCCTTTACAAACATGTTGAAATGAAAATACTAAAAGTGTATTCAACACATTAAAGAATAATAATATACCTTAGATTAATCGGCTTGCTCACTGTAGAAGCAATGGTCGTAGCCTCTAAGCCTTTTTTAAAGTCTTGAATAAAGAGTTATCTGCATATTTTACAGATCACAGAAGCTTTAGATAAACCGAAAACCTTTCTGAAATTGAATACCAATGTTGATACAGTTGGTGCTTTTTACAATACAATTTCTGGTTTTGATACATTACCGGTATTTAAGTGTGTTCATATCAGGTTAAACAAATCCAAACCAAACCGAAAGAAAGCATTAACAATTCAAAACCTCAATTTCTTTCAAATCTTCTAACAATATATATGAATCCAAAACTGATACCGAAACCATATCTTACCGAACCGAATGATACTATTTCATAAGCCAAAAAATTTTGAAAACGAAGACAAACCGGATTGGAGACCTACCAAGTCGTACAAGCTTCATAGAAGAGTAAATAAAAAGTCAAAAGTTTCTGTTTTCTTACATGCGTGCAATGTGAAGCCCATCTTCGCTATCTTCATCTTCTTCTTTAATCTTCTGATCATCGTCGTCGTGGTTGCAGTTACTTGATGATCCCAACAAGAAAGGTTGATCCTTTAGAATGGAAACCTGATCCATCGGAATAGCATTTCTTTTATAGTTCCAAACCAACATCGAGGTGTATTCCTGAGCCGAAACGAGACCATTCTCTCTAATAAATCTCTTTTGCTCTTCTAAGGTTTTTGGCTCATCGAGCGTTAAGTACTCGATCAAAAACTTCTCGTGCTCGGGCCTCCAGTTACCCGGAAAAGGCGAGTAATCTGTTTCCGGAACTAGAGACATTCTTGTATAAACAAGTCCATCAATAGATTCAGCAAGACCCATTCTCAAGAGATTGTTATATTCCGGTGACAGACCTTTCTTTTGCAGCAACGGACGGCTCAGATTCCGAGAAGCACCCTTGTAAACTTTGGCTCGTGATCTAAGCTTATATTTTGCAGCATAAAGCTTAGCAAGCGAACCACGGATAATATAAGAACAAAAATTCACAATTTTCTTCCGGTTATCCGCAAACCGATACCACTCAGCAACTGTAGTCAAAAACTTATTCATCTGGGCGTTCGTATGAGCTTGAGTGGCGTGGAACATTCTAAAACAAGGTTGCGGATCCGGATCCCGATCTCCTTTTATAAAATTCAGCTTTCGAAACTGTTTGATGCATTGTTTCAAACTCGCTGTAACGGATAAAAGCGTTCCCACACCTTTCTCGCTTATAATCTTCCCGCCGGTCGCAGTATACCTCAAAGTCGGATAAACAACCCGACGACACAAAACATGATCAAGAAACATTATACCCTTGGTTATATGTTCTATGGGGAGATTCTCGTTGTCAAGCCTAAGCATATACTTCTGATCAACAAACTCAATTAGCTCTTTCCTTAATGTTGCAGCATCAGCTCTAGGTCCACGGACTCCGATCAATATATGACCTCCGTATCTAACATAATCCATTTTCCTTGTTTTGTCAGGACCGCTTGTGGGAACAAATTCCGGCCACGAGGTGTTTCCTTGGTCCGCTTCTCCATCCGGGTTATTCCATATAACATCGCTTTTAGAAGGACGGTAAAAGTCTTTCACTTTTGATTCCATCCAACGATCGAGCTCATCGAGACATACATTAACCAAAAGAGGACTAAGAATCCCGCAATGTCCCCATTGCGGAGACTTCCCAGCTTCTTCAGGAGCAAAACCGAAGAAAGACTCTAACCAATAAGGATCAGGCTTGGGCTCATCGTCAGCCAAAACCCGTTTTTTCTGATACTTTCTCTTCTTCGTCTTCTTCTTCTCTCCATCTTCGACTTTACTCGTTACAACCGGAGTAACCAATGCCGATTTAATCAAGTCGATCACTTTCTTGTCTCTAACATCTCTCATCAAAGAACTAATCACAAAACCAACTTTCATTCCATCCAAAACAACACTCAAATCACCTTTAAGATACCACAAATAACCCGCGAAATTCCTCCGAATCACTCTCAAAACCGTGTGTGCGGTCCTCCCTGGCCTAAACGCAAACGACTTCTGCGAAAACCGAGATTCGTAAATGGGCTCCAATATCATCAACAAAACTTCTTGCACTATCCTATCCTGAAACGGAGTTGGTTGTGTAGTAGTCAAAATCGCTTTGATCTTCCTCTTAGACAGAGACTCGTAATCAGTTTTATCCCTAGGAGATTTTATATAGAAATCCAAACGAGCTCCCCATTTGAACCGATCATCAAGAACAGAATTTCTCAGAGCTAACAGATTCTCTAAAGCTGATCTCTGAATCGAGCTACGAGGCACATAAGCACCCAATTCATCACAGCAAACTTTCTGATAAGCTAATACCCATAGCTCGAATCTTCGAAGATACGAGGCCAAATTGGTCGCGGTTTTGTCTGGTTCTTTGAAATTCTCAAGCCACATCTGAGAACAGAGCGAAACTCCGTCTTCTTTCAATAGATTCGCTGGATCATCGGGGTCTGGGGACTGTTGTTGTCGTCGTTGAGGCGCGAAGTAGGAGAGGTATCGGAAAATCGGAGAGCCGTTAGGTCTAGAAGTGGGAGGATTGGTGAGGAAGCAGTAAACGTTGCTACAAGCAGAAGAATGTTTGAGCCATTTGCAAGGACCTAAAATAGAGAAGCTTCGACGCATTTTGGGTGATGGAAAACGAGTCTGTGCGATTCATATAAACGTTGTGTTAGAATCATCGAGAAATCAAAAACAAACAAACAAAAACCGAATCAAAATCGAGAAGAAGATTTGTTAGCAATAAGTTCTTACAGAGACGAATTAATCGAAAGATTGGTGGAAGCTTCGTCTTCTTCAGGGAAATGGTAGAGACGGGTAACCCTCGTTAAACCCCCAAACCTTATGGTTTCAGAGAAATCGCTGAACAGAACAAACTATAAGCTTAGATGTGGGCAAACAAATTGGGCCTTTTAATCATAGGCCCAATAGTGCCAACTGTTACTTCCTCCTTATCCATGAACCATGATTCAAGCCCAATCGTTTTTTTATTGTTCTCATTTATTTGATCGGAATTATATATTTCTGATTTTGATATGGTCAACGGTAAACAACTTCTTATTATATAGATAATCAGTCTTACGTGAGTTAACAATTATTAATTTGATGTGTATATGACTATATGTGTATCAGACGAAAAATAGAAATTCGCTTATATCTTAATGGAAGACGTGAATATTTTACAGAAATTGTAGAGAACTTCAGAACAGATTTCAACATCACATGGCTTTTTTTTTCCTTTGCTACATCACATCACATGGTTATAAGCTATTGTAATCTCTGAATAGAGAATTGAATCTTTGCGTAGAGATGAGGCTCTACGCATCATCGTCAACAATAACAAAAGCCACCTTTATGGGAAAAAAGAAGAGTTTTTTTGTTGTTGTTGAGAGTAATAACAAAAAAAAAAACGTGATTTACATCGTAACATCAAAAGAAGAAGGAACAAGAAGAGTTAAAAGGTGTACAAAGAATCAAAGATTTGGTAAATCCTAAAAAGAAACCAATAGTGTTGGTTGGTTGGCTTTGGTTAATGCTTTTTTCCCCTTCTTTTGTCTGTTGCTTCTCCTTCTTCTCCCATAATAGAAAAAAAATAATAATAATAAAATCAGATACTGAATATTTTGCTTTTTGCCTGTATTGTTAGAGATCAGCAATTGTAAAAAATTGTAGTTAGGAGGAAACTGAAGCTGTCACGTTACGGCTTTATCAACCCTTTCACTTTCAGACGTTTAAACCCACCAAAATGATTCTCATTCTTCAGCATCTTCTTCACGTCACTTTGCTGCTGAGTTTCTTTTCTGTTTGAAATTACTAACACTTCGTCTTCTTCTTGCTTACTAATACTACTGCAACTACTATATCTGCCTTCGTGGTAGTTCTGCCATTTCTTCAATCTTTTCAGTTCCTATTCTCATCAGAATAAACACCAAAATATCTCAGTGTTGTATTAATTTATGAATAGCTGTACAAAAAACAAATGTTGTGTGTTTATGCAAGTACCTGATGATGCTCAGAGTCTCTTGTGTCCAGAACAACTGTTCGGTTCTCAAATTTCAACGAAGAACGGCGTTTGACTCTAAAACTCTCGGAGTCAGAACCGTCACTTTCCTGATCCGCAACTAATTCATCAGAGAAGAACCGAGTTTTTTTGTTAATGCTGCTTGCTACTTCTTCAGAGAGCTTAAAATCAATACTGCTACTACAGTTAGCTCGTCTATTTACCTGCTAGTAACACAAACCAGAAATCAAATATTAGCAAAAGAGACGGTTGAAGAGAGTTTGTTGTGGGTTCTTGGTCAGAAACTTACGTAATCAGCAGTTGTTGAGCATTCATAATCATCAGCAACTGAGGAGATACATGAAGCATTCGCTTCATAGCTCATGACAGGATTTCCAGGTTGCAACTGGCAATTAGATGTCATCTCTAATTCGGTATTGAAGTCAAAGTATATAGTGGAATACGGTGAATATCCATCGTCTTTTGCAGCTGGAAGTGTGATTGGCGATGGATATGTATATAAATCTTCATCAGTTGTAATCATATCTGAAGCTCCATCTTCTTTCTCAAACTTCTTTGCAGCAGCTTCCAGGACTTCAATGTTATCCCTCAAGAAAAGAGTACGCGTTGTCCCGCATGGAAGGTCAAGCTTTCTAACATCTAGACAATGATACAATAACACCGTCGATTAGAAAACAATAGTGAAGAATATGTCTCGATGGAGATAGCAGAGAAAAAGCTTTACCATGGCGGAGACAAACGGGATGTGAGTAGCAATCGCAGTTTATAAACGCCAAATAGCAATCCCGTTTACACAAACTGCATACAATGGTTCCATATGTATTCGAAACAAGTCCTGTGCATAATCTTGTTTTCATTAGAGACCATCGAGCCAGATGGAGAAAACGAATCAGGTGCACAAACGCAGTCTTGATGCTTCGTTGTCCTGACAATTCCGTAGGTGTAAAATCCAGATTCTCGGGTTTGTGACTTAAAAGCATTGCTTCCTTACAAATCAATTCTTCATGAGGAAGCAATGGCAATCTGTTAAGATGAGCATACCGGCAACTAGCAATAGCTCCAAAAGGAAACCAGTCACCCATCGCAAAGTTCACTGCCTCACCACAATTAAAGCCTACAATATTTTTTCAAAAACAACCACAATTTCAGATGAATATGATATCAGCTCTCTGACCAATAAAAATGTAGATTCAGACAAATATGTTTTACCGTGGCTAAAACCAGCATGATAAGCCCTAGGAAATGTAACAACGAACTCTCCAGGTTTCTGTACAGCCTTGTACACAGGCACATCATGATCCAACAGAATCTTTGGTGGGAATATAGTAGTCTTCCCTAGAAGCACATCAAAAGCTCCATCTTCTCCATTCGTTGAGCAAATATCATCATTGTACACGCACTCTCGAACCACCTTTTCAAATTTTAGAGCTGCAGAACCTGGAATCCCATACCAAGTTTTGGATGCTCCACAATGTTGATAGTTAATGCTGTTTTAAGAAACAAGGTAAAAAGGGTCAGATTAAGATACTTTAGATGGTAATCCTTAGTAACCCATATACTAGAGCCAAAATTCATTTAACTGATCTTACCTGTACAAATAATGGTCCTCAACATGCCAGGCAAACATACTAAACAGCATTCCGATGTAAAGCATCGGTTCAGTGACTCCCTGAAACAAGTAAATCCAAGTTAAAAGAGGATAAACAGAAACTTCTTATGTGACATTAATGTAACTGTACTACTTGTCACATACCGGAATGGATGTTTCAAGAAGGCGCAGGGTAGACTTAGGCAGCCTTGAAACTTTCTGGAAGTAGAGATAGAAAAGAAATATAACTACCAAATTTAAATATTCGAGCATATAATTTCCATTTAGCGTAACCAAAAAAATAGAGAAAATCAAGTTGTAGTAAATCAATACATTCAAGTTCCATTTGCTGCTTCCTAGCGGGTCACCTGGTGCAGATGAAAATGCGCTACCATCTACATCACACGCATACTCAACTGTTTCAGTCTTGCCACATGCAATTTCCTTCCAGAACTCTTTCTCCAAGAATGAGTCGGGCAAAGAGCCACCACTGCAATATCTACGTGCAAATACCTTGTTCGCCATTTTCTCATAATCACGAAATGTATAGGTCCTGAATAGTTTACATATAATCAAATACAAACTATAAGGTGAAGATGTAGAGCTAAATGATTCAGGGTTGAATACAAACCTCCCACTCATGAAGAATGTAACTTTATCATCAGAATCCCACTCAGCAAGTCGAAGGGGTTGTACTCTGGTTGTGAACTTAAAGTTTGATTTCTCTTTCATCAACACAGCGCCTGCAGGAACCGTTGCTGTCATAGGAGATATGATCTTGCAGATACCTGGAAAAAAAAAAAAAAAAAAACAGAGGCGGAATAAGAGATTGGACAAAAAAACATAATGAGATTGACTACAGCTAATAGTCGATGATATTGCCTACTACACATGTTCTCTCCATTTAATACACTTCATTAACTAATATTGAACAAAGCACCAATCAATGGCTCAACCAACATATGTAGCCAATAAATTAATGAGCACGGGTCTACTCTTACAGCACTAATCGTTGCATATTGAGATTTTAGCTTTCAATGTCAATTTTACCATATTTTGAAGCTTCTGGAAAAATCTTCTGCAAATAAGTCAAAGGATCCTCAAACTCATCCTTTGTTGGCCTGTAGACAGGACATTCTGGAAGCCTCTCGGTCCATTTTAGATCATCTGTCTCAACCTTCTCCACTTTGTCCTTACCAGTAAATGCACCATTCACTTTAGATACTGTCTCACTAGCAGTTACCCGTAATCTCATTCCACATGACGCTGAAGATGGTCTCAAAGCATCACCTCCGCTTCTAGCCACTGTGCTGAAGCCTACTGTTTCGTTGACAGAGTCTGATCTCATTTTTTGAAGCCTTTTACGTTTCAGATATTCTAACCCATCTTTAGCCTCTTTCGAAAAGCAGATCCTCCTTTCAGCCTGGCAAAACCGAGTGTCAGCTAACATTTCTCAGGATAGATATCAAAAGTTCAACATACTATATAAACATATACTTAGTCATGGATACACAAATAGGTCCACCATTCACACTTAACCCATTATAGATACAAAATATTTAACTCCAGAAAAGCCAAACATAAAAGTGAACACAGAAAATGGAAACAGTCAACACCAAGAAGTTTAAAAGGCGTATAAGCATTTTCACTTCCACATACCGCCTTATCTCTTTGACCAATACCCTACAAAGTCAAAGAATGTGACCATTTCTAATTTCAACACCCTCCAAAAACGCGGGTCAGAAATCATCGACAACTTCCTCTACAACACACAATTATTCGACCTAAAAGTGAGATTCGTCGCCATTTCAACAGAAGACAGAGCTCAAATCTCAAGTTCACACGTGGGATTTAAATAGAAAGAAACGTGTGGGAGATTATCCATCCATTGACGATGAAATCACGAAGCAGAAAATAAGAAAGAAGAACCAATCCACGAGAAAAAAAACAGCGGAACCTCGATAAAATTCGAGCAATGTAAGAGATCTGATCTAGCAAAATCGTTAACAACAGAATTCACGAGATGGCTAGAACAAATTTACAGACGGAAAGAATTGATTTAGAAACTAGAAATTTGGAGAGGGAAAATCATCTCACCATAGCATTCCGTAATCTGTCTCCGTAAGCCTCCGTTTTCCCTCGACGGATTAAAAAAACCAACCGCAACAAGCAAAGAACCAAAAGAACAGAGACGAAACCCTAGATAACGATCTTGACCAGAGGATTCAATACAAAGCCTGGCATGCAAACACGGTAAACCACATTCTACGAAAACGCCGCGAAACGAGCCAGGGCCGAGTCAAACGCGGAGATCCGAATCGCCGCGTAGCCGAGTCAAACAAAACATCAAAATCAACCCATACACTATCCACCAGAGGAAGAATACAAGCTACTCCCGACGAGAAACGGAATCTATTCGCCGAACGGGAAACGGGAAACGGTTAACGACCGGAGAAATCGGTTTTCCGGCGTAGAGGAGAGAGAAACTGTAGATGCTAAAAGAGGACCGAGAGAGGAAGAAACTTGGAAAACCGGAAAAGATTGTTAGGAAAGTATAATTTATAGTTTTATACTCCAAACGTGTATACTTTAGTGGCCACCGTAATTTTAAAAACAAAAGCCGTTCCTAATTAAAATTCAATAAAAACAGGTGGATCGGGAAGGTTCCCAAATTCTTCTCAACCCATACATATTAGGTATTTAATAAACGCTCGTAACGTTTTGCTGCAATTGTTGCGGTTAGAATTGCTTTCTTTTTTGACGGCGAATTGCTTTTTTTTTTTTGGGTCGCCAACTCAGATATATAAATATATTATTCAAGCATAAACCATTTTGGAGCATTTCAGTAGAAAACGCACTTTAAAAAAACTCAATCGTTATTTTTTTATAAAAAAAAAATTAAGCTTTCAAAAGTTTCTTGGTCGTAAATTGTTGAATTTAAAAGAAAATTTTGCTACTATTCTTGTTTTTTTAAACATCTTTTGATTCTATTCAAATTTTACCAGTTAAGTTGAAAATACAAAATAACATATTCAATTGATTTTACGTGAAAAGAAAATTCTAAAAATTATAGAAATTAGTTTGATGATTACAAAATATTTTTTTTTATAAAAAGTATAAACCATTCAGAATGATACAAACATAGAGTGCAACTTGTTCTATAGGTAGAAAAATGCATTCATCTATATTTTGTCAAAATTTAACTATTTACATTGAATATAATGAAATAAACATTTCACTCAGTCCACTAAAAACAAAAAAACAAAATCAAAACAAAAATATTCCACCTACTATTATGCAAAAGAATGAGTGGGATTAATTAATTTCTATTTTTTCATATTTCATTCACATATATTTCATTTCTTTCTTTTTATGTTAACTTTGTAGAGCCATAGTTAAAAGTTGATTATTATTTGAGTTATAATGTATTAGTTTTGTTTGTTTCATCCGTTGTCATTTATTTTGTATTTATTCTGTCTCTTTTATGTTAATATCGCTGTTATTCAGACTAATATAACCTCGTCGACATGTAACAGTACCAATCAGCTTTATAATTATATATACTATTTTAGAAAACCAAATGCTTTTCGCACCCAAAACAAAAAAAAAAAAACCAAATGCTTAATAAATAAAGAAAATAGATTCCCAACAAAAAAATAAAGGGAAGTGTGAAGGAAAGTGGTGGTTGTTAGGTGGTTCAACCAAACGCTGCCAACCCCTCTAAAACGGCGTTTCATTCATAACGCGTTTCCCTCAACAGTAAATTAATGTCATTACGGAGGGTATTAAAGTCATTTGAAGAGCAGAAAGTCGAAACGTGGTGACACTTCTGTGCTGTCCTCTACACGTGGCAGGTGCATCGGGAAGACAATTGTTTTTCTTGGTTACTGTGGGATGGTGAAGTCACCGGATTTTCCGGTTCCCGGTTAAAGCTAATATCCCAACCGAAACCCATTGGTCCATTGTTGATTTCGCTTTCTTTTGTTTTTTTATTTGTTTTTGGTTTTAAATAACTGGGATGAGTTAGGTTGGGTATAATGATTAGTTTTGTGAAGTCAGCGAAAATGAAAGCTGTACCAATGTAGTCCGGCTTATAAACCGTTTTCAAATCTGTTATGCGTAATTCCGGTTTCAGATACTCTAGAACCCACTTCGACCGGCTCTGCTCTGTCTTATTTTTATAAGGACTTTTATTTAGCTTTCCACATCTATGTACAGTAGTAGCATACCAGCAAAATATACATTTTTTTTTTTTTTTTTTGAGAAATTTTTGAAATAAAATATACACTTGTTGTTTTGAGTTTTTTTTTTCCCGCGTCCTTGTGAGTTCAACGCCATTTTGTAAACTTAGAAAAAGCTATTTGAATGACAAAAACTTCGAAGTTTATTTTTGCATTTTTTTCTCTTATTTTATTGTTCACATCCAATATTTTTGTTGCTTATTATATCATTCAATTTCTTGTTAATTTTTTTCATTGGTTCATCACTTCCATTTTACGTTATATGAAATCCTATTTGTATTTTATTTTCCTACCAGATATTTCCATAATACTAAAGTTAATTTATTTTCTGATTGTTTTATGGTTTTGTTTCTACATTTTCTTAAATCTTAGAAAATGTATGTCATTTACTTCTAAGTCTTTGTTAATTATCCCACTTTTATTAAAAATATCACATGTATGCATTTTTTTTTAATGAATGTTAAATTTATTCACAAAAAAAAACTGTTTTACAATATCTGTTTCTGTTTGTTGAAAGTAAAAAAACAGAGCTTTAAGAACATAGCATAAATGTTCGAAAGAAAGAAAATTCTCAGAATGGCCGAGAAGAATATTTTTAGGTAATATGATTTTGTGATGGTATTTGTGCTGCAAACCACGCACATAAATTTTCTTCGTAGTCGTGGTCACTACGAGCTCGAATGGAAGTGAAACGGTTACAGATATTTTTGTTAATGAGTTTAGTCATGCTTGAGTGTAACATTGAATCACCACATGCATTTCATAATACTTTAATATGTATATACGTCATAACATTGTTTTAAAATCCGGCATATGTCATAATCGATTAATATATGGTTAATTTTGGACTAACCTATGTTAAATTTCATGGTTTTTACCAATCCACCGAGGAATAAGTCACCTACTATTGTTGGATTATTAGGCTTGTGGTATATATATATATATATATATTTTTTTTTCCTGTCAAGTGCTTGAAATAATTATTTGTATGCAAATATATATATTATGCTATATATATATGCCATTATCCAGTTATAATTATTAAATGCGCATTATCCAGTTAGAAAGTGGTATTTTAGATAATATTATTTATAAGAATTAAATATTTGTGTTTTTGGAATCTTTGTGATATGGGTTGTGACATGTATATATATTATATGTATCAAATAAGTTGTGGATTAGTCAATGGGACCAACAGATGGACCGTAAACTATATCACATATATATATATATATATAGTTTTGTTTAATTTATAGATGTATCCATTAATCCATGTGTCATGTTTATAGAATGCTATTAACGAAGCTGCTGGTGAAACTAATAATGATTTTTAGCAAATCCTTTATCAAACAAAAAAAAACTAATAATGATTTCAATTACCCTTCAATTAACAGCTAGTAAATGATACTACAGGATGATGCCGAAACATCCATATTCTGCCATCAAGTCAACCTTTTGACCTATCACACCCTTCCTAGATTAACATGTATGCGTTTATATGCATAACGTTTACATGCTGACTATAAGAAGAACAAAAAAAAACAATTACATGCAAGTATGGAACTTACGTTAGTTTGAAATGTAATTATTGTATTACTAAGAGCGGGTGTACAACTGGAGCAATGACCAAGTGTTTTTTTTTTTTTTTTTTTTTTTGTTAATGGANGAAGTTTATAACTACAAGTACAAAAGTATATTCCCAATCGTTGGGGGGCTTTTTGTCTAGTGACTTGTATTAGTGTTGCTCTTAATTATATCATCATTCACATTATGTTAATTAATCTGGTGCTGATATTATGTGTGACTTTGTGACTCATGAGTTATAAACGATAAAAAAATTACATTCTTGATAAAATTAAAATGATTAAAGGAAATTAACATTGTCTTCAACATGAAATATGTGCACGTAATTGATTCCCTACTACGTATACACTAATCGAGAAATAAATAAAAACTATATAAGACATTGTTTGTGAAATAACGTCGGCGTTAAAATTTAACATGCTTTGAACTCTCGACTTAAAAAAGAAGAAGTTATGGGTCAAATCTAACTTGAAACTTCTTACTAAAAAAACAAAACATGGTAATTACAAGTGTTTGTATCTTTCCGCATTTTTGTCTGTTGCTTTCGAAATTTAAAGAGACAATGACCAACGTTAACGTATCTTTTCATAATTTTAGTTGACCGACTTTTCTCCTAAAAAACATTTGTTTGACCAAAATTAATTATGTTGATTTACCCAAGTCCTATTCAATTATTTTCATCACGTTGTTCTAAAACCATAGTCTTCTAGCATTTTTACCACCATAATTTGTTTTCCAGTTTCGCAAAAAAAAAAAAAATATATATGTTTTCCAGTATGTTGATTTGTTTATCTATGAACAAATTTCAAATTTTAGAGCCTTATATAAACATGCATAAAGCCTACAGCCTACGATTCACTACATCTTTCCAAACCAATCGTTTAAGTATAACCATAAATAATTTAATTAGTTTAGTTTAACCAATAATATGGCTATGCGGTGAGCGATAATAATATTGTCTTAACAACAAAAATTGTTTGGTTTTGGTTCAACTTAAGGTAAAGATAATAATCTTCTGATAGCACCAAAATCTGAATATTATATATTATTTAGAAATTTATTTAGAATAATAAATCGAAACTAAATTCTAGAATATAAAATAAAGAAAAGCAAATTTATTTGATCACCAGAAGTTTTGATTTTATTTTAAAATTTATATTAGATATATAGATAAGTTATTATTCAGTTTTATTGCGAGTAATTGGATCAATTAGTACTTAAAAAGTGTAGTTTTCACCACAAAAGTTATTTTCCCAATTTTTTTCATTTAGAATTAGTACGTAATCGTAGAGAATATTATCCAACTATAGCCGAAGATTATAGTACTTTTAGCATAATTGAAATTAACTGATAGAAAAAAATATTCATCAGCAAAATAAGATTAAGACAAGACTGACAAGTGATGATAACTTATAGTTAAATATTTGTTATTGATAATTGTGAAATTTTGATGATAAAAATTGCATCTTTCGAAAAATAGTATGAATTCAACTATTGGAATTAGAAAATTGTTCGTATGGATATGGACGTAGGATTCTCATTATTTTTAAAACATACGTTTATAAAAATTGAATCCAACTATTTTAAGAATTCGTATATTGTAGTTAGATAGAAACTATCAAGTAGATTCTATTCTTATGCTTTACGCTTTGATGTTAAAAAGGAACAGCCGACGTCGAATAATGTTATAAACTTATAATGTTCAACTGCCGTCATTTTCCCGCGTTTTCACATTATTTCCAACCAACAAAAGAATGTGGGAAAAAAAACACTGGATCTAATTAATTTAATAATATACTACAACAAATATATGGTGAATATCGGACAATACACAAAATGAGAAGTCACTTTCCACACAAGAACCAAAATAGTACTGTGTTGATGGCCGCACCACATACCTCATTCTCATCATATATATAATTAACTTATTATTAAAAACTATATAATTCCTGACCAAACAAACGAAATTTAATGTTATTTTTTTCGTCAAAATATTAACATAATTTATCCCAAGCAACAAATTCATTAGTAGATATAGATTCTTAAAATTAAAACCATGCGCATGCATCCTATTAGTCTAGACCAGAGATCGATTGTCCGCAAGCGCGAAATTATTTAACCATTCTCATTTGGTCAGTCGAAGATAGTGTCACGTTTTATGCCCATTTAAAAGTCCGATGAGTGGGTTAGTCGACGGTATTACTGGAATTAGTCGGGTGGTAAAAAATCTGGATTACCCCTTGTTATTAAAAAAATAAAAACATGCGTTAAGGCCTCCTAGAGTGTGTGTTTAAGGTAATTTTTTAGTTATCAAAATATTAACANAGATAAAAACAATTTTTTTAAATTTCAAAACAATTTCCTTAAAAAAAATTACTCCGCGCTATAATTAGCGCGGGTTAAGTCCTAGTACGTATGCATAAAGCACGGATAAGTTCTATTGTATATGACCACAGAAAAAAAGTTATCTTGTATATGTGTGATTGTTATTAATCCAAAAACTTGGAACTAGCATTTCTAATATATACACGTAAGTTTTTTTCTCTTTCACATACGTAGAATTAAACTCAAATTCTTATTAGGTTGATAATGATCAGAAACACTGAACTCACACCAAATTCTAGCAAAAGCAAATTCATTATTAAAAAAAAAAATCTCTGGTCTTTAAATCAACAGACAAAATGTTCATATCGTGTCTTTATATCATATGAGAAAACTGTTATAAGAAAATGATGATAATTTTTATCATCAAAGGCCAGAAATTGACCAGCGACACTTTGAAGGCCACATATCTCTACTTGTTAGGCTAAAGACAAACCAAACCTTTCTAATCGCCACAAAGCATTAAGAAAAGGAAAGAAAAAAAATCTTTGTTTGTTTTAGCTCTCAATCTTGATTGTTGCGTTTTAAAAAATGAGCAAATTTAGGGCGATATGTTTGAATCATAACTTTTCGTTCATGTTCCATATGTAGTAAAAAGGCATTCGAGAGAGAGACCAAATTTAAAAAACAACTAAACTAATGTGATTTGCAAATATTGGGCCTTACCGGCCCAGTCTCTACTAAATCCAGCAGGCCTACATTGGTTACATAACATGACTAAATGTCCTTATGTTCAAATCAATACTAGGCACCATTTTTATGAACAAATCTACAAATCTTTACAAACAATTTAAATAAAGTTTTCAGTGTAAAAATGATAATTTTCCACGCAAAAAATTGATCATATTTGGATATATATATATATATATATATATAGCATACAAAAATCATCATTGATCATATTAAACTAGCGAAATAGATGCTCGTAATCCTATGTATATTGTTATTGGTCGAAAACTACGTACACATATCGATTTACACTAAACATATTCATGTTTAGATTAGCCACCCTGATTTGTAAAGTATAATATTTATATATATATATATATTTATTATGATATGATTAGTATTATATTGATCACCAAATCACATGAAATTTATAAAAAGCACATGGGTTTTGCATAACCCCAAAGAACAAAAGAACAAAGATCGAATCGCAGTACACATATAAGTCCAAAAATCCTTCCTTTGTTTACGGTTTAAATTAATTTATAAGCTTATCTGTGTCCTCAATTAATATTTTTATTTTGCATGCATGCATGTTGCATGTAAAGTGACATTTCTTGACAGGTTGTAAGATCAATCGATTCGTTCTACATCTTAAGATAATTCCTCACATGAACATTATTTCATTTAATACTGTAGTTGTCAATTTGTAATTCAAACACACACACAAAAAACCCTATAAAACCCCCATCTCCATCTCTGTATTCTTCACACAACACATCACAAGCTTGATAAAGAAAGAGTTTTTAGGGATTTTCTTATAACTTTTAAGACAAACACTTATAACTTTTTCATTAATGGCTTATTCGAAGATTGCTCTTCCCCTCATCTTCAATGTCATCTTCTTCACTTTAGTCAGCTCTACTTCAGTCCCTTGCCCACCGGCCGGCCACCACCACCGTCCAAGAGCCACCACAAGAAGCCCTCACCTTCATCTCCTTACCGTAAATTAAACCCACTTGTAAAAACGCTCTTAAACTCAACGTGTGTGCTAATGTGTTGGATTTGGTTAAGGTTTCTCTACCGCCAACCTCCAAATGTTGCAACCTTATCAACGGTCTAGTTGATCTTGAAGCCGCGATCTGTCCAAGGCTGGTTTTGCGATGGGCAAAGCAGTGTCCAAGGCTGGTTTAATCTCCTACTACTTGAAAAACACGCTGCGTTGCATCGAAAACACTCGAACCAGTTTCCTGACCTTGGTTGATTGTTTTCTCCACCTGTTAAGACAAACAATTCGTCAACAAAAGGTTACAGAAAGAGAGAAGAGGGGAAAAAAAAAGTGAGATAATTACTTCAGTGAGAGAGGAGACGATTTGGTCCTTGGAAATGGAAACAGCAGCTTTGGCTTCGTGAGGAGGAGACGCGAAGAGAGATAACAGAGAGATTGAGGTTGATGTTGGAAGTGCGACGGAGATTTGTCTCTCTCTCTCTTCTTACAAGACGAAGAAGAAAGAATAGTGAGTTTTGCAGTTACTGAAGACTTCATTGCCATCTCCGCCATAGCCATGGTTTCTCTGCCACCCTTCACAAATTAATGTGACAGAGTGAAAGACAAAGAATCTATGGTGATTCTTTGTCTGCAAACTGATTCTTCAGCTTTACTTTTTCTGCTGAAGATTATAAATACAATTAAGAAAAAAAACACTGGAGATTGAGTTTATGGTTAAGAGCGTCTCTTGAAAAAAAAACGATCGAAGAAAGGAGGATTTGAATGATGGTTCCTGATTGGTCAGACAAATCCAACGTGGCAGTTTGTTGTGCAAGCTGAGCCACTCATTGCAGAAATTTAAAAGGAGGAGGAATCTGATGACTCACCGTTTTCTCCTCTTTGCCGTACATATTTTTCTCATCTTTTGTCCTTTTGGTCAACAAATTTGAGTGCACGATCGAAAAAACAAATTATTCTGATAGTGACTTAGCGGAAACTATATTTAGTTTCGCAAAATATTTGTTTAGTCCAAGAATCCCTAAATAGACCAAACATTCTTCAATTTGTTGAAATCTCTAAAAATTTAGTCGAAAACAAGGATTGAAAATACTCTTGTCAGTGTTTATCAAAAATTCTTTAAAAAAAAATCAATCAATATCAATAACAACCGAATAAAATCATAGGCCAAAAAAGTTATTTATAAGAAAATCTAGAAAACCATAAAACCTAATCTTAATTAAAATAGGAAAAATGTTAAAATACACACTACAACAAATAAGGTGTGTTGTATCATTTATAATATTTGATTATATCATTTTTTTGATTGATGCAAATTCGTTTTGCATCATTTATAAAACTGACTCTAGAAGTGGTGACTCTAATGTTTTGCATCACTTTTAGAGATTGATGTAACTACTTTAATCATTTGTAACTACTTTCATCATTTGTAGTAATTGATGTTAATTTGTATCGTTTGCAATAAATGATGTTAACATTTGCCTCGATCAAAATAAATGATGTTAATATTTGTTTCGTTTATGACAATTGATTTTAAATATTTATATCAGTTATTTTATTTGATGTAACAATACAAATAATTGTATCATTTGTCAAGAACTAATGCTAAAATGAAAAGTGTGATAAAACCAATTATTAGACTAATATTATCCATTCAATCAAATATCTGTTAGAATAATACTTTCCAAAATATTAAAATTTATCGACAAACTTAGATTTTTGTTTTCATAATTCAGCAATTTATATAAGGGATCCCTAAAATCGTGTGGGGCTTAGTTATAATGATTGTTAAGCCCGTAAACAATGTTAGTTAAATTAATTAAGTAAAGAATATATAGAGATAATTAATTATCTCTTTCTTTCCCTATAGTCGATGTGGGACAAAGAAGCCTTCCTCTTCAAAATTATTCTCCTTCCCATATTTATATAGATTATAACATATATAGAATCAATTGTATTTAATCAATGTTAAATGAATAATTTGTATCAATTACTTAATTGATGTAAATTTAACATCAATTTGCAACTGATGATAGTTTGGATCTTTTCTTTTAATTGATGCTAAAAATATATATTATATACATCGATTATGTAATTGATGTAAATTCATATTTTTATACAAATCTTGCTTAAGTGATGTAAACTATGAAAAAATTAGATCAGTTTTTATCTAATTGATGTCAAACTAGTTAATAATAATATCATTTATGATAACTGATGTTAAACCACTTATTTTGTATCATTTATTAATAAATAATTTGAAATAATATCTCTTATTTTTGTGATACTGTTTAATTAATGTAATACACTCTTTTTGTTGTAGTGACATAAAAAGGAAATAATACATATCCCTTATATATTGATTGAGAATGATTGTTAAAAAATAAACTTTACCTTGACATGCGATTTACAACATTGTTATGTTGATATGTCATCATAAGAGAGCTCTTAAGACTAATATAAAATAGACATAAATAGCTAGACTATTTACAACTTATGTCATTCACATTAATTTGGTTAAGAATATTGTAGATTATATCAATCAATTATTTAATATTCCACATTTAATTTATAAATATATTTTAGGGTTTATTTGCTAGGAGAGTAGTTTTAAGTTTCATAATTTGGGGAATGGGTAGTTTGAAGTTTTTATTTGGGGAATGGGTAGTTTGAAAAAAAAAACATTTATATAAATGCCAAAATACCCCTCTCTCTTAGAGAGATAGAGACAATGGGGTAGGCGATTGGGAAAAAAAAAAAAAAAAGAATCACGCGTGAGAGAAGAAGACAAAAAAAAAATTAAAAACATATATTTATTTTTTCTTTCCTACTTTTTCAAAAACTTATATACCTCAAATCTTTGATAATAAAAAACTATTATTATAAAAATAGTTAAATGGTACACCGCATTGAAAAACGTAAACCCTAAATGGGTAATAGCGAACCCAAATTGAAAAACGTAAAATATGACAAACAGAAAACACATAACTATAGAAATCTAAACCCTAAATGGGTAATAGCGAACCCAAATTGAATAAAGTAAAATATGGCAACCATTCATAATGTTATAATGTTGTATTCATTTTAGCTTAAACACATTTTAAAAATAATGTTATAAAAATCATACATTCTCACTCAACATCCTTAAAGATATATATAAAAAAAAATCTTGAACCATAAAAAAACTAAACCTTAAATGGGTAATAGCGAACCCAAATTGAATAAAGTAAAGTATGACAACCATACATAACATTTAACTATAGTGACCCCAATTGAATAACGTAAAGTATGATAACCATATAGAACATTCAAGTGTAAAAATCTAAACCCTAAATGCGTAATCATAAACCTTAAGGGACACTAAACCCTAAGGGAGAATACTAAACCCTAAACCCAATAAAGGATATTAAACCCTAATGAAAAATATTAAATCCTAAAACCTAAACCATAAGGGGATACTAAAACCATAAAGGAGATACAAAATTTTAAGGGGAAATGCTAAAACCTAAACCAAAAAAGGGACACTAAACCCTAAGGGAGAATACTAAACCCTAAACCCAATAAAGGATATTAAACCCAATGGAAAAATGCTAAATCCTAAAACCTAAACCCGGGATACTAAAACTATAAAGGAGATACATAATTTTATGGAAAAACGCTAAACGCTAAACCTTAAATCTTAAACCCTAAGGGGAAATACTAAACCCTTAGGAATACTATATACCAATTGAGGATACTAAACCCACAAAGGATATACTAAACCCTTCGGGATACCAAGTTTTAAAGAATACTATATACCAATAGCAGATACTAAACCCGAAGGAGTTCTATATACCAATGGTAGATAGTGAAAATACATATGGTGTACGCATATGCGGTGTACACGTATACGGTGTACGTGTATGTGGTATGCGGCGAAAATCATTATAGTTAAGATAAATCTTAACAACGCTATTTCTAAATGTTAATAAAGTTTTAATGAAGATGACTACAATATTTTAGTTGGTGTATACAACACGAGAAGTGTACACAATTAAGATGTACACAAATGAAGTGTATTGAGGTGTACACCTCAATTGTGTCTCATACTCTTCTTTCGTATTCCGTCCAGTAGCGGACCCATAAACTTAGCACGTCTCATATTCAATTTTTTATTAGGCTATTAACTAATAGTCTAACTTATTTTTTTATTTATTTTAACATGTTTCTTCTCATATAGATATAGTAAATATGAATTAATTGAAGAAAAATAATAAAAAGGTTTGAGAAATTAACTTAAGAAGTTATATCAGAAATATTGTATATAACATAAGTCTTATATAATAGACAAATAATTACAAAATAGATTGTAATAATTAAATTTTAATATAATTTTTTATTTATACATTGACCCGGGAAAATTAAAAATAATTTTGGGTCAACCACTGAATCCGTCTCGTATTCCGCCTTCATATATCATCTGTCTCGTACACCATATTGGAACACCATGTCGTACACCACATTTGTAAAGCGTCTTGTATACCGCATCACTCTCAAACATAGTTGTGTCTATATATGTTTAATTATGAATATAATTTCAAT
>PKMM01026164.1:1588079-1613729 GCA_002933915.1 Eutrema heterophyllum | reverse complement strand
AAAAAGTTCAAAAATTAGTATTTCTAATATGGATAAAGAAATAAAAATTAGTATAAATCTGAATGTTTCAAAGTTGTTAACTCACATGATCGCGACATATATCAAGTCAAAGTTGGAAAATTTTAAAATCGATTAATAAAAAATTATAAAATTCAGAAAATTTAATAACCGATTCATAATTTTAAAAGGTAAATTTACTTGAAAAAATAAGAAATATATTTTTAAAAGCAAAATTAATATAAAAAAGAAAAAAAAATCTTTAGTGGTTCTATTTAGATTAAGGAAATAAATCCTAAAAGGAGAAGAATTCTAATATCTCACATTTATATAAACTATAATTTGGTAATATGACAATTACACACCAAAAAAATTAAAAATCCAATAATCGTATCCAAAGTTATTTACTGCATATGCATTACCAAATTTTTCCTTCAAAATATATATTTATTTCATCAGAAACTTCGTTTTAAAGTTATGTATTATATGTTTTTACGGGTGATCTAATTTTGTTTTCTATTTTTTTATTTTTAATTTTTTACGGATTATAAAATATTAAATTACATTATATGCGGGTACTTATATGCGGGTACTTATCTACTATATATATATATATAGTCTCTCAGAAACTTAGACGGAGGAAGGACCGGAAGAGAAAAAGACAAGCTTTGAATTCGATGTCGAATTCAGCCGCCGAAGAGTCACCGCATAAAAGGAGGAAGACTTGTCCGCCTCCGTCTCCGTTATCGTTGCTGCCAGATGAGATGGTTCTAAGCTGCATGTCTCGAGTGTCGAGATCGGACCAGACGGCCTTATCTCTGGTCTCGAGGAGCTATCGCTCTCTAGTGGCTTCACCAGAGCTCTACAAGATGCGATCGCAACTTGGTTGCACCGAGAATTGCGTCTATGTATGCTTACGCAGCCCTCCTGAGCCAACCCCACGCTGGTTCATCCTCCTCCGGGCGAATCGGCTTCTGAGCCCGATCCCGTCATTCCCCTCTCAGGCTCCGGAAGGATCCTCCGTGGTGGCGCTGGATTGGGGGATCTATGTAATTGGTGGATTGAGAAAGAGGAAGGCCACTTGAGATGTCTTGCTTTTGGATTGTAGGACTCACACGTGGCGCCAAGTCCCTTCCATGGGAGGGCGCCGGGTTTCCGCGGCTGCTGGAGTCATAGGCGGGAAGATTTACGTGTTCGGAGGCCGCTGTGACCCGGATTCCTCAAATTGGGCAGAGGTATATGACCCAAAGACCCAAACTTGGGATGCTTTGCCAGCAATGCCGGATCGCAAGGCACGCTGTCAGTTTTACCACGCCAGTGTGGTCGTGAAGGAGGAAAAGGTTTATGCAGTGGATCTTATGGAAAGAACCTTGTACTACTCGCCGAGTGAAAGTAAATGGGGTAGAGGGAATCCTAGTGAACTGCGAGGATTCAAAAGGGATTGGTGTGTGATTGATAAAATTATCTACTCTTGTGATCGGTATGGGGAATTGTGTTGGTGTGAGAAAGTTCAGTTGGAGTGCTCTGAACCTGAACGAGAGGGGATGTATTGGAGGAAGGTACAGGGTTTGGGATCTCTCAAGGAGAGTCTCTCTAGCTCCAGACTGGTCCACTTTGATGGGAGGTTTGAGGGTACGTGGGAGTCCCGTAAGATGATCGAGTATGGTGTCGACACCAAGCTGATAGATGTACTTCCTGGAGCCAGACTCAGCAAATCTGGTCCTAACCTTGTGCTCTTCTGGGATGTCATCGAGGGGGATCATCTTGAGATTTGGTGTGCAGAGATTTCCTTGGAGAGACGCCAAAAAGGAGCCGAGATTTGGGGCAACATTGAGTGGTCTCATCCTCTCATGACCGTTGAACCTTTCTTACACCACTACAAGGTTTTGCATTCAGTTTCTGTTACTCTCTGAACTCGCATCGTCCTTGTTTAATTGTTATTATGCGTCTTCTATCTATATTACATCAGTGAATCCAATAAGTTCTATTCTGCTGTTTGGTCTTCTCCATGCCTGAATATTGTTGTATGACTACACACACTTTAGAGGTTTTGATGTATATATGTGTGCTCTTGATATTTTCTTATTGATATTTCTTGACTAATCCATAGCCTCTGGTTAGATGTTTCAGTCGTCACACTCCCACACAATATATTTCCGAGGTGAAACTAGTTTTTCCTATTGAACATCGTCTTTGTTGCAAAATAACCTTGATTACAAATCTTTTAATTGAGGAACCTAGTAACGTAAGTCTTGGTTGCTATGGTTCTAATGAGCATGTGTATACTAGTAGTAAACAAATGGTAAGGGGTGTCGAATCGATCCAAACAAAACTGAAATCTCTTAAATCTTTTAATTGAATTTTTCTCTTGGTCAGCTATAAGTTTCGGAACTTTTTTTATAAATACATGTGTAAAGATTGATTTCTTCCTGCAGATTATGCATATTGTTGGTGTTCTGCTAAAGTGCTTTCAGTATTCTCCAAACTATTCAGAATCGTTATTGAATTTTATCAACAAATATCATCAATAAAGCTTCGATCAAAACTATCGAGCAGATTTTCTGTGTGCTTTTTTTTTCTTTTATTCAAACTTTAGCAATTACACAGTAAAATGTTATTTGAGGATGCAACTTGACCCACACACTTCTAACATCTAATTGTGGTTAAACTCCCTTATAACTGGATCTTAAGTAGCAATAACTATAATGGTTAGTTATGCTGAGGCTTTTGATATTGCTTCTGCACTTGACTTGCTGAATAACTTTCCTTAAACCCAAGCCACTTCTCTTTAAAAGTTGGTCCTGTCAATGCCGTGCCTATAGTATGATCTGTATTTGTGTAGGTTGGCCTGACAGCTACTTTCTCTACCCTCGCCTCCTCTAATGAAAAACCTTATTCGAGAACTTGCGCCTCTTGCATTGTGATGACTGTCCTAACCTTAATCTCATTATAATTTTTGGCATCCTTTCTTGAAGTCAGGATTTCTTTTTACTTTTTGTTTTTTTTTGTTTTTCATTTTGCTGACCAATTTTCTGATGCATCAACATGCAATGAGGCTCTTCAGGTATTAATTAAGTTTTAAATAGTTGTTTTCCTTTCTAAGGAGTTCTTATAAACGTAGAATGATAAGAGGCATAGAATAAAATCCAGGTGAATATGACGGAATTATCAAATAACTAAATGTTGTGTATAATGTATGCAAGAGGACAATTAAGGCAACATTATCAAATAACCATGTTGTCCGGACTCCGTTTTGCTCATGAAGAACACTTTCACCTATATGTAAACTATTTGTGTTGAGAGTATGGTTGAGGAATAATGCGTGACTGTTTTGTTTCCAAAGTTTATACAAGTTTTTTTGATTTAAAAGCTGCTACACTATACGTCCTGTGTTTTCATCCACAAATATATATATATATATGGTTGCGACGCAGCTCGTCCGGCTATATGGAGTCAACCTTAGTGTCCTTGCGTATAACCTTTTGGAGTCTGCTGTTGTTGAAGATTCTCATATATTGGGGATAAAGCCCCTCTGCAGTGGTGGGTTACAAGTTTTTGGCTTTGCCACAATATCTGAGATTCTCAACTTCTTCGTATGTTTGAAAGGTGAGGAGCACTAGAGTTAGTTGCTTTGCTGGTATTACATCCTCCATATTTGCCTATTTCAATTAGCAGTAAAAAGGACTTTATTACTTCATTTAAGTGTAATGTAAAGTATTGGAGCCTTGTTACGATTGGAGTCTTTGTTGATCTGATACACTTCTTGTGTGAATTGTTGGCAGATCCGATATACACGTCGTGATCATCCGAAATCCAAACCTTGGCATGAACAATCCCAGAGCCCCACCATTTGCTTAGTATAACAAAGTCACATTCTTGACGTTTGATCGTCCAGAAGCAAGATCAGATGGTTCTTTGGTATACTCTGGGTATTATACTCCTGAATGAGACAATAGTCTATGCACAAACATTTATCATTCAAATTCAAAAAAAAATAATACTTTTCAATGGGAAATCTAATAATTATTCCTGATAGAGAGAACCTTCACATCATTTCTCAATATTCCATGACCATGTATACTCAAAACAATTGCTTCGAAGCATTGTCGATTTGTAAACTAGAGAACCAAGATGAGCTCCAAATTACTGCAAATCTGAATCTGAAAAACCGAAATCGCCCAACCGAGGATCCATTTTGGGTTAGCAAGAAGCTGCCAATACTGTGCTATGATGTCCAGTGATCTGTTGACAAACAAAACAAAATAATTAAATAAGAAATGGTACTTGTGACTTGGAAATGGTTAAAAAAATTCATAAGTCCCATGCTCTAGCTTCTTAAAAGATCATCGGATCTATAGCGGTAGTATCCATCCCGGTCAAAACGGAAGACGGTTCAAATCCTATTTCATTTTTATATCATCAATTTCGATTTGAACGTTTCTAACGTCGGACGTCTTGAAAGAGAGTATCATGTTGGTAAAAAGAAAGAGGATATCATAACCTACGCAAAATGAATTTCTTTATTTTTCTTCATATATACTTTTAACGTAGATTTATAAAGTAACCATATGTAAGAGTGAAAATACAAAAAGAAATAACGTTGTTGAATTATAAAGTAACCATTTACACACATTCATTTGTTGTCCAAGATTGTGTCCTTCGTTGCCTCAGACAGAGCGGTCCAAGATTGTCCGTACGAAGTGCTTATATTCACACAGAATGTTCTCCATCATCATCATCCTCTGTGATAACCTCATCATGTTCCTCCTCGCCTCTGCAGACCGAATCACTACAAAAACAAACCAGAGGTTTAGCGAAACATATTTAACGAAAATTGTTCACAATCATTTCCTATAAGCAAACCAAGTTTGAGATTTCGTTTTTTTTTCTTTCTCTTCGTTCTTTTTCATTTATTAGGATTGAAATTGTTTTGGCCTAACAAGTACGAATTAGTCAGTTCCTTACCTTTGATGATAAAGATTTCTCATATAATTTATTATATCAAAATTTTCTTATAAATAAGACACGATGTGCACATTTTGTCTGTTTTATTTAAAGACTATGGATTCCAAGTTTCTATCAATGGTTTGCCTTTGCTAAAATATGTTTGATGAGTTCAATTTTCTATCAATCATGATTTGCCTTTGCTAAAATATGTTTGATGAATTCAATTGGAAAAGGTACAAAATAAATAAAGAACAGACAGAAAGAAAAAAAAACTTCTTTCATATATTTATAGAAAAATACATGCAGCAATACATAATGATAGATTCAAACGAGAAATTTTAAAACAAGGAAGTGATCATACAATAATAAAAGGAATCAAATGATAAATAATAAAAGGGAATCTCTAGGCACATTGGAAACCAGATGGAACCTTCTTGCCACAATGGTTTAGGATAAGGCTCAACGAAATGGGAACATTAAGGTTGATTCCGAGGAGATTAGCCTTTAGGGCGGTGCAAAGACAGATCGCGGTTTCAAGATCAACTAGACCGTTGATAAGGTTGCAACATTTGGAGGTTGGTGGTAGAGAAACCTTAACCAAATCCAACACATTAGCACACACGTTGAGTTTAAGAGCGTTATTACAAGTGGGTTTACGGTAAGGAGATGAAGGTGAGGGCTTCTTTTTGTGTGGCTCATTTGTTTAAACGCAACAATCAACAAAAAGGAAAAATTATAGTTCTGTTGGTTAAAGTGATATATCTGTTTACACTTGAAATTTTCCTTCACCATTTGAATTTTTATGCTAACTTCATTTTAGTTTGGATTTCGGCAGATAACTTCTCAATCTTAAAAGTTATTAGATTGGTGAAATCACATGAAAAGTCTTTAAAACAGCATGTACACATATAAGTCCAAAAATACTTTTCTTTTTTTTGGTGTACGAAAATACTTTTCTTTTTATTCCGTTTTTGGTTGAGTTATAAGCCGTATGTATGTAATATTCACGAATATAATAATTTTTTTTTTTTTGAACATTCACTAATATAATAATGTTTATTGCATGTTACATGTAACGACTAACGATCCTTATATATCTTGATAGTTTGTAAGATCAATCAGTTCATAATAATTCTGTTTTTAATATTAGTCCCTCACATGAACAAGAACAATGAAAATCTCATGAAAAAAATAAAGTGGCTGCTAGGCTCCAAGAGGCAACAAACATTAAACATTCATCCACATGCCACAAAGCTCGGTGAAAAACTCATGAACATGTTGATTTATCCGGAATGTGGAAGAAGTAAGACGATTCACCTAATTTCCGACGTAAGACAAATTTTATTGACTAAGGTATGAATGAACCCGCTTAGTGGTGTAGAACAGCGATAAAAATTGACATATAGAATGAGACAATGTTTGTTATATGAGCATTAATGTAACAAAATAAGTTGGTGCAAGCTTTAAGCTCTGTGGTTGAGCCAATGAAACAGAGGGAGCGAGAGATACAATTTCAAGAGAAGATAGCCAATGAACAATGTATAGCTTAAGGTTAGACTACGCACGAAACCATGTTATGAAGTAGAGCGAAAGCCCGTGAGTTTGCTGCGCATGGTGGTTTGAATGTCTCGAATGATGATTGGAGCTGGCTTGGCGATGCTAGTGAAATATGAAGTTTGGTTGTTTTATTTGAAAATGACTGAGAACAATGAATTTTCGATAACATTTTAAAAAGAAAAGACATAATACCATTTTAAATAACTACAATATATAGTTGACAAAAAAAATAACTACAATATATTATAAACAAAGCTACTAGTTTTTATTATAAACTATTTTAAATTTTGACTAAACACTTTATCAACTTCAATGTAAAATATATGCTTTTTTGGAAAAAAATATTTATTATTAGCTAAAAATATATAAACATCAACAAAAAATTTTAGAATGAAAAAATAAAAAATTGATAGTTCAGTGATTATAATCTTATTGGTTAAAGTTATATATTACTCCCTCCGTTTCTAAAACAAAGATTTTCTGGCATTTACTTTTTTCATAAAAATAGTTTTAAAAAGTTTTTATGCATTTTTTAGTAGTTAATGATGATGAACTGTAAATTTCTAGAAAAATAACTGAGATTATTAAATAATTATTGGTTTAGAGTTGTAGGAAATTTTTAATCATAAGAATAATGCATTTATAATCAAGTTTTAATTTATTTTTTAATATGAGTGAAAATTCCAAAAAATCTATCAATTAGAAAAGAAGGAATAGTTTACAACTAAAATATTCTTCTTTCGCCATTTGAAGTTTCTGTACACTTTCATATTAGTTTGGATTTCAGCAATTACTCTCTCGATCATAAAAAGATATAATTAGATTGGCAAAATGATCACATGCAAACTCTAAAACCATATATGGCCTTTAACGTTTTGCATAACCACAAAGTAAGGAAACAAAAACTCGAGTTGTTCTTAAAAAAAAAACAAAAACTTGAGTTGGAGTTTACAGTTTTACATATAAGTCCAAAATACTTTTCTTTTTTATTCCGGTTTATAATTAAATTAGAGGTCTTCTTTATATTTATTTATATCCAGTCATATATATAATGATTATAATTGCATGTTACATGTAACGACTAACGATCCATCAAGATTTTGACAGTTTGTAAGATCAATCAATTCAGCATAAATAAGTTTAATAAACCCTCACATGAACAGTTTATCGAAATTATGTCATTTAATTTTGTTGCCACTCGTCAATTTGTAACTAAAAATAAATAACTAATCTATATCTTCACCTATAAAAACCCTCCATCCCAAGCTTATTAAAGAGAGTTTTAAGGGGTTTTCTTATAAATTTTAAGACAAACTCTTATAACTTTTTCATCACACTACAAAAAAATAGCCGATTCCCGACGGTCATATCGGTCGGGAAACCATCGGGAAACGGCTTTCCAGACCGATTCCCAACCAATTTGTCTCGTCAGAACTAGAGCGCCGGGAATCAAAATCCGTCGGAAATTGGTCGGAAATTTTCGACCGATTTCCGACCACCATATTTCCCGATCGGATTCCGNTTGTAGTGTCAATGGCTTATTCTAAGATTGCTCTTCTCCTCATCTTTAATGTCATCTTCTTCACTTTAGTCAGCTCCACTTCACTCACTTGCCCACCACCACCGTCCAAGAGCCACCACAAGAAGCCCTCACCTTCGTCTCCTTACCGTAAAAACGCTCTTAAACTAAACGTATGTGCTAATGTGTTGGATTTGGTTAAGGTTTCTTTACCACCAACCTCCAAATGTTGCAACCTTATCAACGGTCTAGTTGATCTTCAGGCCGCGGTCTGTCTTTGCACCGCCCTAAAGGCTAATCTCCTCGGAATCAACCTTAATGTTCCCATTTCGTTGAGCCTTATCCTAAACCATTGTGGCAAGAAGGTTCCATCTGGTTTCCAATGTGCTTAGAGATAGCACATTTTAAATTGAGATTCTAAATTACCATGAATAATTTGATTCTTTGTTTTAAAAGTAATTACTGTTTGATTCTAGCATTATCTATTGTTGTAATTTGTTGCATGTTATAACATCATACCATGGAAGCGTAACTTTGACCAAGTACATTAATTAAAACCGAACCTAGGAATGTTGGTCTAATTAAACACTTATTAGCACGGACTTAATCTGTCACTGTCGGCAGTAACAAATTAAAATATGCTAATTCTAAATAATGCGCATGGTTTTAATCATTGGATGAGACTGTCAACCAGCAAATATTTCAATCCCACGACAAGTATTATGCTTGACTAAAAGTGGTATTATAAAGTCGTCCCATTTCTATATATTTATATCATCAAAAAGACCAAAGCATTAAATATCAAAAGCCAAAAAGATGGTAGCATATTAGTTGCAAATAAGCCAAAATATTTCAAAGGAGTCAAACCAAGTAGAAAGTCAATACCCGAACCAGCTACGCTTTTCTGTTTATCCGAAAACCGGTTTAACCGATAATCCGGTTCAGAAAATAAAAGTCAACATACCTACCTGGTGCGCTCTTGACTTCCTCTGTCTTCTAGTCTTAAATACATTTTGACCCTCCCAAAAAAAAAGCCAAAAACATAAACTTAATTTCCCGTTTTACCCTTACCATAAACCGAAAATTACCTGAAAGGCTTATCCGCTACGTTATTTACCAAAATATCCTCGAAGCCATAACCGAATTACCCCAGAACCTCCCCCTTATAAGACCGAATTTACCATTGTACCCCTGACTAGGGACTACTCTGAAATTCAAAAGGCAAGGAGGTTTAGGGGTAATTGGGTCACTAGATGACGACCTCTTGCTTGGAAACGGCGGAGGCAGATGCGATCGCCGGAGAAATGGTGCTGCTAAGGACGGAAGTGATCTGATTGACGATGGAGCAAAGGTGGTTGTTGATGGTCGTGACGGTGGAGAGATTAGGTTTCGCGGTGGGGACGTTGCTCGCCAAGACCTGAATCCCGACGGTGAGCAGGCACGACGGCGGAGAAAGCGAATTGACGGAAATACCCTCGACATGATCCGGTGGATTCACGGGGACGACGGAGAACCCGAGGGGCAAAAGAGGAATACTGGAAGGATCTTCGCCGTTCATCGCGTGCTGGATTGAGTCGACGTCGACGGAGGAGTAGACGATTAAGCTGCCGGAGTTATCGATGCAGCTCTCTTGAAGCATCAGCTCCACATTATGCCATGAATTGCTCGCAACCTGTTAAGTAAAAAACACAATCCAAAATTCGATTTTGTGCGAATCCCTTATTTAGTTAGAAAGATTGATTCTTCTGGGATCTTAAATTAGGGTTTCGATCTTTGATCTTACGTTGATTCGAAGAAGAGAGATGCAGTTTCCAGGATTTGAACCATTGGCGATATGAGCAACTTCATGAGGTGAATTCCCATTGAACAAAACCTCCAACTAAAGAGAAAAGAAAGTTAATTGAATGATCTGACTAGTGTTTTGAAAATCGAAAAACAAAGAGAATAGTGTACCAGAGAGTGGTGATGTTGATCACGGAGAAGATCGAAGACTTCAAGGTGAGAAAATGGAAGCCAAGTGGTTGAGACAGCAGCAAGAACAACTCCAGTAGGCTGACCAGGCTCACACGTTTTCCTCGTCGTGATTCTCACAGTGTCCTTCGTTGCCTCAGACAGAGCTGTCCAAGATTGTCCGTACGAAGTGCTTATATTCACACAGAATGTTCTCATCATCCTCTGTGATAACCTCATCATGTTCCTCCTCGCTTCTGCAGACCGAATCACTGCAAAAGAAACACAAAGGTTTAGCGATTTTAGGGTTTTAGGAATTTAGGGATATATGGTTTTAGATTACTAGCCTCCAAGGTCGGTTATGTTTCTAGCCATTAGACTGGCCATCCTCTCGCATTGTCTCTGCAACACGTCGAGCCAACGGTTAGCTCCAAAAGCCGTACCGCTTTTCACATACTCGGCAAAGGTCTCGTGCACGTGCCTCTCGTCTACTTCCACGTGCTCGACCCACTTGACTTGTGAGTATCCATTAGGCATGTCTTGAATGATGCAGCCTGAAGGTTTTCTCACATACTCACGAGGAGTATTAGTATTCAATGGCTGCATCTGGTCGTGGAAGCTATCGATCGGGAAATCTACGATTGCCCAATTCCCGGTTTCCGCGTTTTGTTCCACGTACCGTAGAAAATAGGCTTCTCGAGTTGGAACCAATGGAGATAATACCTGTAACTCTGCATACATCTAGTAAAACATAACAACATGATGATTCCATTAGAAGAAAAAAAGTTGTTCGTTTGTTTCTGCTCGTTTCAAATCGAATTACTAAATTACCAGTAGAAGAGAACCACTAGCTCCAGAAACTCCAGATGAAATTATCTGAACCGTTTTCGCCCTAGCCACGATTGAACAGAACATCTCCGACCACTTATCCTACAATTCAGAAAACAAGAAATTTATAGATTAATAGAGAAATGATTAAAATCAGAGGCGTTTATGAAGTTTACTACTTACAGCACTTAGAAACGCATCAACAAGCGTTATGCTGTTCATGATAACAACTGCGTTTGCCTTTGAAGCTTCTCTACGAAAATTTCCTTTGTTGTTGTTGTTGTTATGATTCTCCATTGGCCATGGGAACAACCTCATGTACTCTTCCTCGTTCAGACACAAAATCTTGCCGCCGATCTTGTCCGATTTCTTCTCAATCCACAAAGGCTCTTCTGTGCTACACATTTTAGTAAGTTCTTGGACGCAGGAGACGGCGAATTCCATAGCGATAACCTTTTCTTCATCCTCAAGTAACATGTTGTTGTTGCTGTTGTTGTTAGTTTGATCTGGGAAGAAACAAGCAGTGTCTTGTGGAGGAAGCAACATCAAGTCTGAACAAGGATGTTCTGGAAAATTTCCAGCGTATACGCTCATGTCTAGCTCCAATGAAGGTTGATGATGTGGAAGCTCCGGAGGAGGATTCATAAACGGCTGAGATGATGGCATGGATTGCATCGGACGTCCAGTGTATCTTGAAGCAATGGAGCATAGACGATCAAGCTGTTGAATATAGACAATCAATGTGTTACACATTACAAACCCAATCAATATATATGTTTTTTAAATAAATGGTTTGGTACATTTTTCCAAAACTAATAAACCCGATCAACATTTATGAAAACTAGCTAGTGGATTTGCAGATAATGGTATCGATTGTTTTTTTTTTCTTTTTCTTTTATCGTATAAACGCAAACGCAATGCAGAAATTATATATTAATTGGAGACTTGGAGTTACCTCTTCACGGAGGCGACAGTTCTCAATGTGGAGTTCGTTGAAAGGAATGTCGCCAAGGACGGTGGGGCCGCCGCAAGAAGGACAGGAGAGGCACCGTAGCTCCGCCTGAAGATGAGAATTCTCCGACTTAAGATTATCGTTCTCTGTCCTTAACATCACATTCTCTGCTCTGTCTTGTTGTGCCTATATATTAATTTATCACAGTACATTAAATATTAATCATTTTTTCATTAAAGTTAATCATTTTTATGAACATATATATATATATATCACAATTTAAAATATTAAGTTTTATGTATATATATATATATATATACGTTAACCATTAGAATTTAAGGTTTCATAATAATATTTATAATTATATATAGCTCAAATTTTGAATCTTCCATGCTTTAATTTGAGATGAGCCCTTCTAAAATATGAAGATTATATTATCTAATAAATGTTACAAAGTATACACATTGAAAAAATGATTAAATAAAAGTGAATAAAATTGAATTTTTGTAGTTACCTTCATTTGGGTACGCCTATTTTGGAACCAAAACTTGACCTGTCGAGGCTTAAGACCAAGTTCATGACTTAATCTCTGTCTTTGTTTGTCGTCTGGATGAGGGTTTTCTTTAAACAATCTACAAATATTTAATAGAAATAACTATTCAAATCAAGAGTCGATCGATATACGCAAAACGTACAAGCTGGTGTATTTCAGTTTGGTAAAATGGACCCAAAAACCGTTCTAAAAAAAATCAAAATAAAATCTTATTTCGGTTTAGATGGTTTTCGCTTTTCTATATTCAAAAAACACTTACTTTAGCTAGGTGCAAAAGAGTTAACTTAAACTCACCTTTTGAAAATTAGTACTTTTTAAAACCAAGAAATGCACAAAACTTAATTAAACTCATGTACAATCAAGAAAACCTTTGAAAAGATTTGGATACTGTCTATCCCTGTTACAAAAATAAATCCGATTTCAAAATCGAGACTAAAATCAAACTGTTTTAAACGTAGATTTTAAACCGAAAATCCACAAACCTAAAAACCTATATTCAACCCGAAAACCTTTTAATCAAGATAAAAAAAAAGGAATTTAAACCAAAAACTAAAACCAAAACTATTCTAAACCTAGAAGAACGAGTTTCAACGTTCAACTTCGATTTGGTTCATTTATTTATAAAACCGAAAAAAAAAAACCTAGATTAAGCACACCGAGTGGATAAAATTAAAATAAAATAAAAAGTGGCAAAACATACGCTTCCATTTCTTGGATCTGACGATTAGTATGTCTGTGGTAACGTTTCTTCTTAGCAGGAGGAGGTTGTTGTTCATCGTCTTGAAGTTCATTAACATCAAACTCGTTTCCGGACTTTGGATCTTCTGCTTGTTCACTACCCGACCCAAATGACCCACCCGCCGACCCGTTTTCCATCATTTCCTCTACTGTTCCATCTCCCATCATCATCATCATACTCATCATCCCATGTTCCTCCTTCTAATAAAGACTCATTATTAGACAAAATGCGTTAAAAAAAAACAACAAAAATGGGAGAGAAAGAGTTGAGATATAAATGTAGAAAGTTTCAATGAGGAACAAACCGGGATAATGGAGGAAAATGAGTTGAAAGGGATGAAATTAAAATTAGGGTTTTGGATTGTTGCCGGAGGAGAAGAAGATGGCGGCGGCGGCGAAGCAAATCTGTTGTCTGAAGCCATCACATTTCCTTCTCCTATCGTCAACATCACTTGCAAAAACAAAACAAAAACAAAAAAACCCTAATGAGTACAAAGATCTCAGTTAGGTTTTTTTTCTTTGAAATCTGGAAGAAGTGATGAATATTCAAAAGGAAGAATCAGTGCATGGAAATGCAGAAATATTTTATGAAATCTTAGAATTAATCTCAAATGCAAAAACCAAGAGAAAGAAAAGCATGAAAGAGGTGATTAATTTACCAGAGACGACAGCTAGATCGTTTCATAGTTTAGAAAATATTTAAAATTAAATACACAAAAACGTAACTGATAAAAAACATTTATTGCTAGTGAAATTTTATGCAAAATAATTTAAGAAAAAACAGGTCCAACTAATAAAAAACAATTAAGACAATATCTGAATTCATTCATGAGAAAAATAAAGATTGTGTAGCTTCTGTTTGTAATTTTTTTGGATCGAACTGGGAAAAATATTAAAAAAGAGAAGAAAAAAACATGCATTCAAGAACACACAACACAAACTAGATAATCCACTTTTTTTCTTTTGACTTTTATTTTTTGTTTTCTACCAAAAAAAATAGAGATTTTCTTTCACTTTCTCTTGTTTTCTCTCACTTTCTTACCTTCTTTAGCTTCCGAGAAAATGAAAGAAAATAAAAAAAGCCAAGAAATGAATCTCTCTCTAGTCTCTAGAGAATTTGGAGTTTTCTCACTCTCTCTCTCTAAGTTTTTTTTTTCTTTCTGAGTTTCTTTCCCTTTGCAATAAATGGAGGAGTAAATTTCTCATTAAATACTTACCGGACCAGAAGGGTAAACGGCAGACTTTTTGTTTTAACGGCGATAATTGACGGAATGTAACGGATGAAAAAAAAAACGCTCGTATAACTCTTCCTGTTAACTGCTCCGTCTTCCCACGTGGACTTGTATTATTGGGACTCCGTACGTTTTGCCTCGGTCTAAGCAACCCCTCCACAAAGTCAAAACTTTTTAACTTAAGTCAAAATATTATTCACCACGCGTTAACCGCGTGCGTGCTATACACTGCATTATTTGTTTGCCATTATGTAAAATCAAATAAAAGGTTCTATAAATTCAATGCGAAACAGAATTACAATCCTAAATATGTAGATACTTGTGTTTCCATATTTTATATGAGACGAAAGTAAAATAAAATCTCATTAATAAAATAACTTTCTAGGGTCAATGAGCCTCTTTTGCTTTGACGTTCATTGAGTCCAGTAGTTTATGTTAGGCCCATTTAAATATTGTAAATAACTTTTGAAGGTCAATGTAACGTAAAAGCTTTTTTGACACATGTAAAGGAAATTTCACAAAATCACTTATGCAAACATCTGAGCCTTCAATATTGCGCTACTTGCAAAACAAAACTGAAGAATCCTTCAAAATTATGGTTCCATTGTTGGCTCGAACTTATAAAGCGAAGTATTTTAACAAAATGAGCTTCTTTAAAGCTAAAAAGAGCCAGAGATCTAGTTAAACTTGAAAAATATATTTTGATGAGACCAAATTAAACGCTCTTAACTCGACGTCTCGACTGGAAAAACACAAAAAGACAAAGCATAGAAGTCATATGTTCCAATGATATTTGGGAAGTGACTATATTATATGCTCTAGTCTCCGGTCTTGGAAATGCATGAACCTCGGCTCAAAACCTTCTAATCATCTAACCATAAAAAAAGAAGTATTCTAACGCGTCAGAATACTTTCACAGTAGAATATACACAATGAAATCATGTTACTACATGCATGCAGCATAACATCTCTCAAAATTTCAAAATCAACATAATTAAGTGAATGCATTAAGTAATCATGCCGCTGCAAAAAAAAAAAACCAAGTGTCGTTAGTTCAACTGAAAAAGTATCAAAGACAAAGTCTAGAAGTCACATGATCGAATGACGTTTAAGACGAAACCATATCAAATGCTCTGGTCCCGGATTTGAAGGGATGTACGGGCTTTGGCCCATAACCTCCTAGTAATTCAAAAAAAAAAAAAAAAAAAATTATGTCGTGTAGCAAAATATGGGGCTAACTCCAATGGCAACTTCATCAGGTGAAACACTAAATCTAAATCCTTACATGAAAACATTGCATCATTTCTCCATAACAAAAACCATTTTTACGCTCAACCAAGATCTATTTCCCTTTATTTGTTGGAAGATATGCAAAATGAGGAACTATATCATTTTATTAGAACAAGATAGATGACATATTCATCATGTTATTAACAAAGCAATTTGGGACAGTCATTACTGGAAGGATGCTTATACTACCAGTGCAAAGGACACACCACCAAAAACTTCAATTTTCAAGTTTTCCACAACCTCAAGTCCAAACTGAATATGCCCTCAAATATTATCTAAAGATCTTTTGCAGGGTAATAAATATTGTTATTTTGTAGATGCATCATGAACATCTCCTAATTAAGATGTTGGAATTGGTTGGTCACTACACATCAAAAAATGGACAGCAAATCTTAAAGGGATATTCGTCCTTGAAGCCAATTCTTAGCCCACTTGAAGCAGAAGAACTAACATCAAGAAAGGGTAAGCTTACTTGGTGTCATCTCACTATTGCCAATCATGGAGGTTTATAACTTTTTTTCCCGATACTGTATATAAAAACAGTTTTTTCCAATCATGGAGGTTTATAACTTTTTTTCCCGAGTGCGCACATATAATTTGACAAGTTGAGAAAGTAGACTGATTTTTCCAGGGACAAATGCAGCTGCCAAATAGACATGCGAGAGGCACCGGACATGGTTGCTTCACGTATTTGCAATCTATGTTATTGTGACACTTGCTTTCTGTCATTGTTATACCTTCAAAAAAATTATTCAAAAAAATTAATATTTTTTAAAATGGGTTTAATTTGGATAATCCAAATTAGACAAAAAAATGACATGAAAAATCGAAAAAGTATATAAATCCAAAAAATAAAAACATAATCGAATTCAGATTAATAGTTGTTTCTGATATAAAACTAAAATCGCATCCAATCAGATCCAAATTAGATGATCGTTTTACTTTGGTTATGATTTTTCAGAAACATAGAAACCCGCACCAAAGAAACTTAAACTGATTAACATAATTCATTGGATAAAAAAAAATTAATTTAAACTTTATTATATTTCAAACTAAATGAAAATAGCATTTTTTTCTTTAACAAGCATATACTTGAAACAACACTAAATTATATGTTATAAGTTTACTTATAAAAACCCATTTAAGAAACGGGAAATCATTTTTATGTTATAGTCATCAGATATATATGCGTGTGTGTGCTTTTTTATTGTAGATACTAAGATACATATATGACATATTGATATAAGTGTAAACTGTGTAATGAAAGTTCTTATATTTGTATACGAGCGGGAGAATAACTTACAGAAGGCAGATATAAAGAACATGACCAAGAAGAAGGTTGTTTTGTTTGAGTTCATCTCTATACTTTGATTACTATATTCAATTTGTTCACGGAATATAGGCAAAAAAATTCTTACCTTTCAATTATTATTTTTTTGACTTGTGAGTATGAGGATACCATGGATTATATATGGTTTTAATTTCTTGTAAAACTAAAAAGTGCACATGACACTATTTACCATGACTTATTAATATATTTCTTATAGAAGAAGTCTAACTAATCATATCACTAGACACATGGTGTATTATTTATTAGGGATTACATTTTGAATCTACATATGGAGTATTATTTATGATTGTGGATTACATTTCTAATCTATTTCCAAAAAAAGAACACATTGTATTTTGACTCTTGTAGTCAACAATACACCTATTTCACTTTTGAGTATTATTAGACCCTTATTATTATATGATAAGCTATAATTAACACTAATCTATATAAAGCTATTGATCAGCTATATATATTATTGTAGATTCACTATATCTCTTTCGAATTTGTAATTAACTACTATATGTTTTAAATTGATTTCTATAACTACATCAAATAACAAGTAACAAACATAGCTTAATACTTATATATACTAGCTAGTGTATACTATAAATCTATCATCCTAATTCCCTATAACTGATCAATGTTTATTAGTATGCATTTATATATTCTAAGATTTGTAGTCAACATTGGGATACATAATTAGTATCAGAAATCTACGTCCTTATTGTACTTAGATTTGTAGTCAACTTATATCCTCCTATCTCAGCCTTTCCAATACCATATACCTAAAACTTGAGGGTTTTAATTTGTAGTTTGTTTCCTTTTTGCTCGTCCAAAAATTGATTCTGTTAAATTGAACATTTAACACGTACTGATTAGAATTCTATATATGCATTTTATAATACGTTGATCTTGGGGAAGTCGTAAAAACGTGTTATTGCATTTTCAATTAATTCAATCGTTGATCTTGCATTTGACCAGTCAATCACGAGTTCGTGTGATCGATTACAAGGTGATTCCTCAACATCATCTTTCAAGTTTCGAGCTTTGGTTATGAATTTACGAAAAACTTGGGATAATTTGCTGCAGTAACATTATAAATATTGAATAAGATTTTTTTAAATTTCTATAAATTGCTTTTCCAATATTATCCTCATGCATATCATTTATTTTCTTTATTTGCCACACATGAATAATAATTTAATTTTTTAAATCAACTAATTAATAAATGCAAACGATACTTAGTTAAAAATTATCATTTAAAAAAAAATTAATGGCAACAATCAATTGTTTTAAAAAAGAAAAACGTTTAAAAAAGAAAAAGTAAAGGTTTTCTAAAACCAATATCAACACTATAACGTTTTAAAACTATCGTAACAACTACACGTTCATTTCTATCAATTCATCTTTTTTATTCGTTTCTATCAATTCATCTTTTTTATTCGCAAGTAGTAAATTCTTAAAACAAAAGGAATCCTCTACAATCAAAATCATCAGTACAATTCTTCAAAATCTCACAACGTCACCATCCAAAAAATTTAGACAGTTAATTACAATTTTTTAAATTTGTAAGCTAAAATCATAATACAAATTTTGGTTTTGTAGATTTATTCGATTAAAATCGCTATGGTGAAAGGTGAAGGAAATCACACCTTTAATTATCATGATTCGATGTTCATGGAGATGCAAGTAATTTTTTTGGCAGACTTAAATTTCTTAATTTTTTTGCAGACTTTACGGAAGTCTTGGCAGACTTGAAATTCAATTTGCTAGTTTGCCATTCTTTTGGGCAAGCTATTCAATTTTTTTGGATAAAGGACGATTCACCTTCTTTTCATTTGGACAGATTCACCGTCTTGACTTTGATGGCACGTCTCCCTATGCTTATGAGCTCCAATGCAATTTTCCTTTTACCAGATGCTAGTCCCATGATTCCAGACTTCCCTTGCAACGTTTCAGCTCAAACCGAGCTCGTTTGACCACCCAAACACAATTTCTCGTCGATCTGGTCCTAAATCCGCTCTGCACAAACCCATCCCGGAAACACACAAACAACTCAACATCTGGCCGTTAACTTTACGATCCCACCGTTGAATCCGAATACAGCAGTACTATCAACGTCTCCACTAAATTACAATCCGATCGGAATTCACACGAGCTGTCCACGTTCCTCCGAAGTTGCTGCGACAGACTGTCTTTTCCGAGTTCCAGACTTGGCACAAATTCGAGACAGTTTCTGCTGTTACTTGGCCAGAAAGCAATGAGCATAACTTCTAGAGTTTAACTCCGATTGAATATCCACAAGTTCCTATGGATTCTTGACAGTAAGATCTTTCCAGAAAATTGTTGATCGATATCCAATTCTCTCTGTCGTGTCGGGAATTCTTCCCGAAAAAATGCCTTTCGAAACTGTTTCTCCTCTTCTTCTTCTTCCTTGTTTCAGGGTTTGTTCTTCGTCTCTCTCCCTGGTCTGCTCCTCCTCGGCTCTTCCTCCTCCGATCTGCTTCTCCGACATCATGTAGCTTATGGTGGTGAAGCATGGTGACGACGACGATCAGTGGTGGTGGTCGGAGGTCTCCGTTCTTCTTCCGCGAACCTCTTCCGCCTTGTCTCTTTTCTCCAACGAAACCAGCAACTCTCTCTCTCTCTCTCTCTCTCTCTCTCTCTCTCTCCTTGTGCATCGCATCTTCTTCTCTCTTCTTTCCTCTGCGATTTCTCCCTTGGCGGCTAGGGCTTGAGGGAAGTATATACGCTCCTCATATACATACACATTACACACACAATACACATGTTCCTTTGTCGTTTATGTTTTTCTTTTAGTCATTGGGCCTTAATTGGGCTTTTAATTGCAACAAAACAAATTGACCCCAATTAGAGAAACCGGGTCGTTACAATAACAGTAAGGCTAGAGCTTGTTTGCCGCCATTGCAGCCTCTTTCCATTTCGAGAAGGACCTTAGATGAGTGGCCTAAGGCGGGCTCGGATGATCTAGGTGAGTGGCCTCATCCACCGACACCTAGCGGGAACAAAACCGGGGAGAGATTGAAGCTCGATTTATCATCAACGCAGCAGCGGATCCCAGATAAGAGCTCTGGTAGCTAAGAGGGAGAAGATTGCTTACTTTGATAAAGAATGTTCAAGATCGCTGATCATATATATGTGGGCGGAGATGCTGTGGAGAAAGATAAGACCATATTGAAAAAGAATGGAATCACACATATCCTGAACTGCGTTGGTTTTATCTGTCCGGAATATTTCAAGTCTGAATTTTGTTACCGGTCATTGTGGTTACAGGATAGTCCATCAGAGGATATAACTAGTATTCTTTACGATGTGTTTGACTACTTTGAAGATGTTAGGGAGCAAAGTGGAAGGATCTTTGTTCACTGTTGTCAAGGGGTTTCACGGTCTACCTCGTTGGTAATTGCATATCTGATGTGGAGAGAAGGGCCGAGTTTTGATGATGCATTTCAGTAAATATCACTTCAAAACATTAATAACTTCAACGAGAAGTATTCTCTCTCTAGTTTTTTTATAATCAGTGTCCCGATCATCGATTTGGATATAATATTTTTATCTTTATTAATATTTATCTTTACGATAAATTATATTACTTTTTATAGCACATTATCAGCACGATTACTCTACTTTCGGATAAGTTTTTATTTACAATATATATCATACTATAATGGACGGTTTGTTGCCTCGTTTATTTTATTATGCTCATATGGATGACTCTGTCACTATATATTTATTTACTCATTTATTTTATTCACTGTTTAAAAATGGATGACTTTAGTCACCATGATTTATTTATTTTCTGTTAATATTATAGTGGACGTCCCATACGCCACCTAAATTATTTACTTTTAATATTATAGTGGACGTCTTAGCTAGACGCCATAAAATTTATTTACTGTTTAAATGTGGATGATTCTGTCACCACAATATTGCCGTTAATTATTTGTTTGTTATAGTTATTATATAAGGAGGCTCGACCGTCTGTATATAACATTTTTATCTAAAATTTGGTAAATTTAACTGATTGATTATCAAGAATTTCATATCGATTTTTCGCCACTTCCAACGGCTATAAACGGCTATAAAAACGACTAGTGAACAGTATTTTCAATCTATAAATATAATTATCTTTCATTCATTAATTTCACTCATTATTTCATCTCAAACATTTATCTTCTCTCAAATCATTCTTAAAAATTTTCGATTTAATTTCACAAGGAAGATGTTTTGTTTAGTGTTGATTTTAAGTGTTTTTTCTATCATTGCTTTTATTTATGGCATCTCCGTCGGAGAATTTACTCCCGGAGAATTTGTCATAAACATTATTTTGCTCTTTTATTTAATTATATTTCTTGTAATCGCGTTCTTAATCCCAACGCCTCCCATGTTTTAAATTGCATATGTATTCTTTGTTATCGCAATATCTTATTTAAATTTATGATTAATAAAATATTAAATTATGTTTACAGTAATCATGTCAAATTTGACGAAGCTCGAAATCGATGCCCTTGATATCTATGGAAACAATTATATGAGATGGGCAGTAGCTGCAAAGATGCATTTAAAAGGAAAAGAGCTTCTTGATACCATCGATAAATCAAAAACAACTCCTGAAGAGAAAAAGGCAAACACCATGATATTTATATTTCACCACATCCACGATGGTTTAAAGGATGAATATATCACGAAAGAAGATCCTGCAGATCTTTGGCAATCACTCAAAGATAGGTTTGATCACCAGAAATATGTGATCTTACCGAAAGCGAAACATGAGTGGTTGAACCTACGGTTCCAGGATTCTAAGAGAGTGAGTGAATATAATTCAGCTCTGTTCGGAATCACTTCGAGGATAATGTTATGTGGAGAAAAGATAAGCGATTTTGATATGATCGAGAAAACTCTCCAAACATTTCATCCTGGAAACGTAGTCTTGCAGCAACAATACTGGGCAAGTGGATACACGAAGTATTCAGAGTTGATGCAAGTTCTTTTGGTGGCAGAACAAAATAACGAACTCGTGACGTTAAACCATCAATCTCGTCTAACTGGATCAACTCCATTCCCATAAGCGAATGTTGTAGCATCCAGTTACAATAATTGGCAACAACATGGACCCGGTAGAAGCCGTGGTCGTGGACGCGGTCGAGGAAATGATCGCGGTCGTGGACGAGGATATGGATGTGGACGAGGAAGGAGGTTCCATCCTTATGATTCCAATAGTTGAAGAAATAACAAAAAGTTCCAAATAAATGAAGTTGGTCCGTACCTGTCGTACGCCGAAACATTTTGCCGATCTGTATCAAGAATCACAAAAGGCGAAAGGAAAAGAAGGTGAAACCAACTTCACATATGGCAAACCCGGACCTTCTTTTGATGGTATAAATGATGATACACGTCTCGATATTTCTGATTTCGTGGTTGATCCTGAAGATATCAACGAACGACAAAACAAACAAGATCTTCCTGAAGAAGAAAATATGACATGATATATATATATATATATATATATATAGTTGTGCTTGTTAATCTTCCTGAAGAAGAAAATAATGTTTATATTTTTTTTTGCTTTTTGTAAAATAGTTTTATTGTAATATAAAGCTTTTATCTTGCTATGTTTATTAATATGTTTTTTTATGAATATTTTAAATTCAGAAAATGTCAAAATATGAGATCCAGAATGGAGATTTATGTATGACAAACAGTGCTACAACGCACACAATACTTAAGGATAAAAAGTATTTCTCCTCTCTTAAAATGAAAAATTCCGCCGAAAGCGTGAATACTATATCTGGTAATGCAAAAAGGGCTCCGGAAGAGTCAGTTTTTCAATGCCGAGGGGACGAAATTTGAATCAAATGATGCATTATATTCCCCTAAATCTTACAGAAACTTGTTAAGTTTCAGAGTATCCGCAGAAATGGATATCACATAGAAACTATAATAAAAATGGCATTGAATATCTTTGCATCACATCAGTTGCTCCGGAGAGGAAACTTATATTAGAAGAATTACCAGTATTATCCTCCGGATTATATTCCACAAAAATAAATCTGACTGAATCATATTACTGTAAACCCGAAGTTTACAAATACATTTAAAGTCTGGCATGAACGACTAGGGCATCATGGTTCAGTCATGATGCGAAAATTTTTGGAAAATTCTAATGGTCATCCGTTGAAAAACCAGAAGATTTTTCAATCGGACGAATTTTCATGTAATGCTTGTTCTCAAGGAAAACTCATAACTCGGCCATCACCAGCCAAAATTGGGAATGAATCTATGGCATTCTTGGAAAGAATACATGGTGATATATGTGGGCATATCCACCCACCATGCGGGCCATTTCGATATTTTATGGTATTAATTGACGCATCTAGTAGATGATCACATGTGTGTCTATTGACAACACGAAATATGGCTTTCGCAAAATTCATTGCCCAAATAATCAGGTTGAAAGCGCAATTCCCTAACTATGTCATAAAGAAAGTAAGGCTTGATAACGCTGGTGAATTCACTTCACAAGTTTTTAATAACTATTGTATGTTAATGGGAATCGATGTTGAGCATCCGGTCCCCCATGTACATACACAAAATGGCATGGCTGAATCTTTGATTAAGCGTCTGCAACTCATTGCTAGACCATTGATAATGAGAACAAAGCTCCCAATTTCTATATGGGGTCATGCTATCTTGCATGTTGCGTCATTGGTCCAGATACGACCAAACGCATATAATAAACATTCCCCTTTACAATTAACATCTGGCCAAGAGCCAAATGTATCACATCTCTGTGTTTTTGGTTGTGCGGTTTATGTTCCCATAGCCCCACCGCAAAGAACAAAAATGGGGCCACAAAGGAGATTGTGTATATACGTTGGTTATACATCACCAAGTATAATTCGGTACCTTGAACCGCAAACTGATGATATGTTTACGGCTCGTTTTGCCGATTGCCATTTTAATGAAGATGAATTTCCAGCGTTAGGGGGAGGAATTAAAGAAATTCCAAAAGATGTTACATGGTGCACACCATCTTTNACTCGGCCATCACCAGCCAAAATTGGGAATGAATCTATGGTATTCTTGGAAAGAATACATGGTGATATATGTGGGCATATCCACCCACCATGCGGGCCATTTCAATATTTTATGGTATTAATTGACGCATCTAGTAGATGGTCACATGTGTGTCTATTGACAACACGAAATATGGCTTTCGCAAAATTCATTGCCCAAATAATCAGGTTGAAAGCGCAATTCCCTAACTATGTCATAAAGAAAGTAAGGCTTGATAACGCTGGTGAATTCACTTCACAAGCTTTTAATAACTATTGTATGTTAATGGGAATCGATGTTGAGCATCCGGTCCCCCATGTACATACACAAAATGGCATGGCTGAATCTTTGATTAAGCGTCTGCAACTCATTGTTAGACCATTGATAATGAGAACAAAGCTCCCAATTTCTATATGGGGTCATGCTATCTTGCATGTTGCGTCATTGGTCTAGATACGACCAAACGCATATAATAAACATTCCCCTTTACAATTAACATCTGGCCAAGAGCCAAATGTATCACATCTCTGTATTTTTGGTTGTGCGGTTTATGTTCCCATAGCCCCACCGCAAAGAACAAAAATGGGGCCACAAAGGAGATTGTGTATATACGTTGGTTATACATCACCAAGTATAATTCGGTACCTTGAACCGCAAACTGGTGATATGTTTACGGCTCGTTTTGCCGATTGCCATTTTAATGAAGATGAATTTCCAGCGTTAGGGGGATGAATTAAAGAAATTCCAAAAGATGTTACATGGTGCACACCATCTTTGTTGCACCTAGATTCCCCTACAAATCATCGTGAACTTGAAGTTCAGAAAATTGTACATTTACAAAATATGGCAAATTAATTACCAGATGCGTTCACAAATACAAAAGGGTGACAAAATCATATATCCCTGCTGCAAATGCTCCATCAAGAATTAACATTCTTGAAGAACAAATTGATGGGAATAGAGCAAATGAACCCAAAGTTCAGTTGAAAAGGGGGAGGCCAATTGGTTCTAAAAACAAAAATCCCCGGAAGAAAAATAAATTGGGAGAACAAAATGAAAAGGTTCTCGAAGAACCATATAAAGAAAAATGTCCAGAAGACATACATGAAAATGTTCAAAGAGAACCATATAAAGAGATTCATCCAGAAGATGAACATGATACAAAAAATATGAGATTTCCATCAACTACACTCAAAATGGAAAATTATGGGTTAGAAATGAAATCGATGATACTAATGGAACATTCTCTTTTTCTGTATCCGATGAGATCATTAATGAAGTTGATGATCCAGACCCAAGGTTTGTATTAGAGTGCTAGAAAATGCCGGATTGGGAGAAATGGCAAATAGCCATGAAAAATGAATTATTCTCCCTCAATAAAAGAAATGTTTTTGGACCTATTGTCACTACACTTGAAAATGTAAAACCGGTCGGGTACAAGTGGGTTTTTGTGCGGAAAAGAAATGAGAAAAATGAAATCACAAGATATAAAGCTCGACTTGTGGCACAAGGTTTTTCTCAAAGACAGAGAATTGATTATGAAGAAACATATTCCCCGGTTATGGATACAATTTCATTCAGATTTTTAATAAGCCTTGCGGCATCCAAAAATCTAGAAATGTACCTTATGGATGTAGTGACAACATATTTATATGGATCACTTGACTAATGATATAT
>PKMM01026164.1:1572214-1587935 GCA_002933915.1 Eutrema heterophyllum | reverse complement strand
CGATCACTTTACAGATTAAAACAATCCGGACGCATATGGTATAACCGCTTAAGCGAATATTTGCAAAAGAAAGGGTATGTGAATAATGCAATTTGTCCTTGCGTCTTTCTTAAGAAATCCTCATCAGGATTTGTAATCATTGTTGTATATGTTGATGACCTGAACATCATTGGAACTCAAAAGGAAATTGATGATGTAAGAACTCATATGAAAGAAGAGTTCGAAATGAAAGATCTCGGACAGACAAAATTTTGTCTTGGACTCCAGATAGAGCATTTCCGAGATGGAATATTCATTCATCAATCAAATTATACCAAAAGGATCCTAAAACATTTTTATATGGATAAAGCAAATCCTTTGAGTACCCCGATGGTCAGTAGATCGCTTAATGTTGAAAAAGATCCATTCCAACCTTGCGAAGATAACGAGGAAGAGTTAGGTCCTGAAGTACCTTATATGAGCGCTATAGGAGGACTTATGTATCTTGCAAATTGTACCCGACCGGATATAGCATTTGCTACAAATCTACTTGCAAGATATAGTTTGTCACCTACGCGTAGACATTAGAATGGGATAAAACATATTTTTTGTTATCTTCAAGGAACGATTGATTTGGGATTATTTTATCCTCAATATTCCAAATTTGGTTTAGTTGGTTTTGCAGATGAAGAATATTTATCAGATCCGCATAAAGCTCGGTCGCAACTGGATATGTTTTCACCATTGTAGGAACTGCAATCTCATGGTGATCCCAAAAACAAACTTTGGTTGCCACTTCTTCAAAACATGCATAAATTATTGCACTTCATGAGGCATGTAGAGAATGTGTATGGCTCAGATCTATAACTCACCACATTCAAGAAGCCACTGGAATAATCACTAGCAAAGAGCCAACAATCTTATATGAAGATAACGATGCATACGTTTCCCAAACAAAAGAAGGCTATATCAAGAGGGACAAAACAAAACACATCCCTCCAAGTTTTTTCTCTTACACTCAAGAGCTCGAGAAAAATTAAGAAGTGGATATTCGATATATTCGCTTAAGTGACAACGCAGCAGATTTATTTACCAAGGCGTTTCCTACTACAACATTCAAGAAACATATTCAAAGTATCAGAATGCGTCATCTACAAAGAAGATCATATCCATCATTTCGAGGGGGAGACTGCACTCTTTTTCCCTTATCATGGTTTTTATCTCATTGAGTTTTTCCATGATTATGTTTTTAACGAGGCAGTACGTAAAACGTTATAGTGATGGATAATTAAGGGGGAGCTTGCGTGGTTGTACTTTTTTTTACTTTACTACGGTTTTTCTCACTGGGTTTTCCTAGAAATGTTTTTAACGAGACAACAAAGACGTAACGCAAGAGACAATAGTGACACTGGTCTCCAAGGGGGAGGGTTATGAAAATCAATACTAGAGGCGGCGCACACCGTTTTATTCTGTGGAGCCCACCATCACTATACTGCATAGTAACTCCAATTTTCTCTATATATACGAACGCATTCGTTCGTTGTAAATCACACTTCAAAACATTAATAGCTTCAACAAGAAGTATTCTCTCTCTAGTCTTTTTATAATCAGTGTCCCGATCATCGATCCAAGTATAATATTTTTATCTTTATTAATATTTATCTTTACGATAAATTATATTACTTTTTTATAACATAAATGACAATCATCTTCTTTTTTCTTCACATTGTAAGCTTAGACAAACTTTTTCTTTGTAGGAAGATTAACTTTTTATTGAAAAATACTCAAACCGATTTGGGGTTTTTTTGCTGAAATTTAAAAACACCTTACTGAAATTATATTGCTCTAAAGATGACATCGGATCTGAGACACGAGGATACTAAACTGCTTCACCCAAACTCAGTAACCGGAGAAGAACTCTGTTTTTGGATTCCGGCATCCTGCGGTAAGGAGATTTTTTCTCTAAGCCAACTCTGAAATGACTTCCAAAAACATAACAGAAAAGGAAAAAACAAACGGAAAAATACGAGATCTTAGATAAAAGCAAAACGGGAAAAAGAATCTGCAACCACAAATCGAGATCTTTGATAACATGATAACTTATATGAGTAAAACGCTGAGTTTCAACTTCCGTCATAGATTGACCTGCATTTTCGAGACCTGATTTGCAAAACTCGATTACTTAGAGGGTAAAATCTGATAAACATGAATCAGGAAGTGGCGACTTGGGCCAGCCTTTAGCATGTCGGTGGCCAAGTATGGAGATGATTACAGAACTGAGAAGATCTTACTTAGACTCAGAATCTGTTATAGCAATTCCGTTGCCATGTGATGATAACCGGTAGTAGGATTTTGTACATTTGGATAGGAAAGTCATTCGCTCTCGATAACAACTATTCTCTGTTAGATAGCAACAAAGCGGTGGACACTTTGAAGAATGTTGATTGGGTACAGATTGGTGAAGCCATTTTGTCTCAGATGGACTTGCCAAAACATACCCCTATTTAAGGTAATACCCAGAATTTGGGCTGCTTCGATACTTTTACTAGTTTTAAGTCTGCTTTATCTTTATAATTGCATCCCAACAAAACCTATTTTGATTTGAGTATGGTTGGAATGAAACATTCAGAGCTTGAATGACCGGTTTACCAAATTCTCGTAAACCATATTGTCCTTTTGGTTTACCTCTGATGCAGGGATCTCTCTGTGGACTGTGGTTATGGAAGTTGATGTTTGGGAAACAAATCTCTTGTACAGTTGGAAAAAACTTCTTCTTCTACCACATTAAATCCTCAAGGGCCATTATTTGCATTATCAGATAAAAAATTGTCAGGTTAGGGCTCTAAGAGGATTTTAGATTATGGACTTCTTACAATGTTTACATATACTCACCACGATAGATTTTTGTTATCAGTTGGTAAACTTCATTTACGGTGTTCAAGTAAAGTACTAAAAGTAGGTTTTGAATTCCATTGAAGCCTAATTGAAGAGTTCATTAGTTACAGTTTTAATAGTTCATTTACTGTTTTCTTCATCCAATTTTGGTTTTGCTCAATTTGTTTCTCTCTCTAAGACAGTAAAACGAAACAAAGTGGCAAAATCAACTTGTACTAAAAAAAAATATAGAAAATAAATTGAAAATAAATTTGAATTTTTTTTTGGATTTAAAAAAAAAAAAAACAGTTGATGTGGTAGCTGACTCAGCAACTGTGGACCCTTAATCTGATGTGGCAGCTTGTACTACTGAGTCAGCACTGTTAACGGTTTGACTAACAGATTTGCGGTCAATGCTGAATTTGGATTAAATTCAATAGTTTGGGTAAAAAATTTGAATTTTTATATCCGAAAGATAGAAAATTGCACCGTATTTTAGTTCTGTTTTTTCGGCATATCAAATTTAGTATATGTTGATTTTGATCATTCCCCCCTTTCCGTCTCTCCTTAAGTTTGTATTTCTTTGGAATGCTTCAAAGAGATTTACTATTTGATGTCCTCATTTCTGTTTATTCTTCAGTTTCTATTTGAATTTTCTTATATAAATTTAAATATTTATGATTTTAGTTTTGTTTAATGATTATGGGTTTGGATTTCTAATAAATTCTTTCCTTGGGTTTAAGTAAGTTAAGAGATATTCAAGTTTTGGTTGATTAATTCTAGTTCGGTTTTTATTTATGTTTTGCATATATAATTAAAGTGAACCGTAGCAAATTTTTTTTTCCTTCCTTATGAAACAGAGCGAATGTTTTTTTCAATAATCAATACGCATATTTTCAAATGAAAAATCACTTACAATTATAACAACATAGAAAATGGTATAAATGTAATATTGCATACACGTTTTTCTCAAATCTCAATAATCTCGGCCGAAGAAGATCAGATTATTGAAGAACTTGTGATCGCTTATCGTGAGACAAGTGTCTAGGATTTTAAAAACAAATCCACAAGTACTTAACGGAGGATTGTGTTCTTGTGCACAAATCAAACTTGGCCACATCATCAAGTTGCACGCCAAATATTCTTGAAGAATTTTTTGACGTGTTTCATGAGCTTCAATCAAATTATTCATAATTGTTGGATATACAACGAATTAAGCCTCCACTCATCTCATGCGGTGTTACATTCAGTGTTTTGACTAAGAAGATCTTTTTATCTATATTTAAGATTCGTGGACGAATCTTTTCGTCGTTGGAGAAACTGATGCAACGAATCTTTATTATTTACATAATTTCTTTGTTTTTGGTTGATGTGCAACTCTCATGTGATATTAGATGTACAACTCTCAGGAGATGTTTGACGAATTATCAGAGCTATGCATAAGTAAACATCAAGCATGTAGGTGAAAAATTCTTAATAAGGACATGGTCTTTTTACTTGGACATAAGTTTTCATTATAATTTCAAAAGAGAATTAGGAAGAGGAAAAGCAAATACAGATTCTAAACGTGGAAAATACTATCATAGAAACTCAAATCAAATCAAACTGTTTTTGACGCTTCTTTGGTACCTACATTTGCTTTGGTTTCTTCTTTGGCGGCTTTTGTTTCTTTTTTGACGGCTTTGGAGGCTTAAGAGGCTTTGGAAGCAGACCTAAGTAAGGACGCCACTCCATCTTGGCAGTCATCACACGCAACAGATCATCTGAAGTCAGGTTTTCGGGATGAACCAACAACGCGTTGATATCCATATCTTGCTGACATGCTCGGTATGTAGGGTAGGCGAACTAGGTGATGGCCTAGAACCACCACATTTTTAAGGTTTTTATGGGTCACATATTTAGTTTTAGATTAATATTTTATAATGCACAAAATTTGAACTCTATGTTTTTATTTAAAATATTATTTTGTACATAAAAAAAACAATTGGTTTGTGTCACATAATTATTTATATAAAGACCACTGAAAAAAAAATTGAACAATTTAGGAAAAAATGCAAAGAATATTATTTTTCAGAAATAGTGTTTTGTTCTTTTTTTCGATTTGCTGTATTTTTTTTAGAAATGCAAAGAAGAGTTTTTTTTTAACTGCAAAATTTGTAATTTATAAAGGGCCACATTTTTATCGTGCCTCAGACCACCATTTCTGTTGGACCGGGGCTGTTTGCAGATATTCCATTGGCCCAATGTAATGGTGATCACCACCTATCAAGAGAATGTTGTTTCTGCCACCAAGAGCACGATCACGCACCATCTCTGACGAAAGCAGCCGATCGGCAGCATCACGTAATTCTGACATTGCAAAACGAAAATCGACTCCGTGTGACCGCAAAACGTCTCGATGACGTGTAGGAATGCGAGCCAGCTCGTCGAGACCAGCATAAGCCTGTTATACCAGCAATGTATCCAAAACTTTCAGAGATTTGATAATCATCATCGTGACCTCAGAGGGAAGGCAATCATGGGGAATCTTGATTTCCTGCACATAAAATGTGGCTATCGAGTAAGTTTTGGTGTCAAAGGCATTATGATTTCCTGCACATAAAATGACAAAAGAATGGTGTCAAACACTTAAACATACTCAACCATGGAATGAAATCGTTCAGCAACACATTGGAGCTCATTAAATAGTCAATTACAGAATGGGTAAAAAAGCAGAAAACGGGCATATTTGGGAGACATCATCATCCATGCAAGTCATACATATCCAGTGTGAAGTGTACAAGTATTGGTCAAGTTTGCCCTAGAAGATTCGATAGAAACCTTGTTCCGTCGCTCCATCTATCTTTCCTTTGTTCTCTCTGGCGTTTCAGAATTGATAGATAATAAACGAGATGAGGCCGGGGATCAGAGCAAGTAAATAACCTCCTTAGTAGAGCAATCTTCTCCATCTATCTTTCCTTTGTTCTCTCGGTCGGTGGTTTTGATTGATTTTAACCGTGTCAATCTCTCCGGATGCTCATCTGATGTTTGATTGGAGAAGATTTCCGTTTGAAAGTAAAGACCTAACTGCGATTTGTTTTCCTAATTTTGGATTCGATTGAGATTATTTAGGTTGAAAGTCATGAACTCCAACGAGAAGCATGTGAGGGCAAAAACGTTGGTGTGGTGGGACATCAACAGCTGTCCGGTTCCCGATGGTTATGATGCTCGTCTGGTCGGTCGGAGTATAGAATCGCGTTGAAGAAGTCAGGCTACTCTGGTCCTCTCACCATCACTACCATTGGCAACCTAAAACACACCTTAAAACGAACCCTTCATGTTCTTCCGGCGATCTCTGTTGGATTTAAGAGATCTGATTTCTCTGGTAAAGTTTTCTTACGACACTTTTTCTCTTAAACTCCCTTATCTTTTTACATCACACACACTTACATATTTATACTATTTATCTTACCTTCTTAAACCTAATTCTTAAAAACAAACCGTAACCCATTTAATTGGGCTTAAACACTTATGGCCCAAACACCATTTTTCCACATTAGCTATTAACTTTGACTCACCTCTTCTTCTTTGACTTTTCTTCTCCTTCCCACGGAGAGACTTAGCCTTCCTTTTGTTTCTTCTTCTTCATGTTCTCATCTTTATCTCCTTCTTCTCACACTTTCTGTTTATTTCTGGTGCATGATTAATCATATGATCAAATTTCAACACTCTCTCTTGAATAATTTACTTAAGGAGATTTCTCTGTTGATTTCCCGATTTTCTGGACGAATCCCTAGATAGAAATTTGGGATAGAAATTTGGGGATTAAGCAAATGATTCAAGAGGGAGTGTTGGAATTTGATCATATGGTTAATCCTGCACAAAAAATAAACAGAAAGTGTGAGAAGAAGAAGATGTAGAAGATGAGAGCATGGATCAAACTCCAACAATCTCTTCCACTGGAATCCTTCTTAAACACTATCCCGGCGGTTAATGTTCTTTATCTCTTTCTATTATTNTATCTTTTTACATCACACACATTTACATATTTATACTACTTATCTTACTTCTTAAACCTAATTCTTAAAAACAAACCGTAACCCATTTAATTGGGCTTAAACACTTATGGCCCAAACATCATTTTTCCACATTAGCTATTAACTTTGACTCACCTCTTCTTCTTTGACTTTTCTTCTCCTTCCCACGAAGAGACTTAGCCTTCCTTTTGTTTCTTCTTCTTCATGTTCTCATTTTATCTCTTCTTCTCACACTTTCTGTTTATTTCTGGTGCATGATTAATCATATGATCAAATTCCAACACTCTCTCTTGAATAATTTACTTAAGGAGATTTCTCTGTTGATTTCCCGATCTTCCGGACGAATCCCTAGATAGAAATTTGGGATAGAAATTTGGGGATTAAGCAAATGATTCAAGAGGGAGTGTTGGAATTTGATCATATGCTTAATCATGCACAAGAAATAAATAGAAAGTGTGAGAAGAAGAAGATGAGAGCATGGATCAAACTCCAACAATCTCTTCCACTGGAATCCTTCTTAAACACTATCCCGGCGGTTAATTTTCTTTATCTCTTTCTATTATTAGTACAAATTAGGGTTTAGATTCAAGTGCGGTTGATCTCTATTATTTTTTAATTAGGGTTTCGATTCAACTGGCTGTATTTTTCTGAAACAGTTTTCGGATACATTTTTGAGGAATTATTGCGGTGGACATGGGAAAATCGACCTCCGGCTACTTTAATGCTCATAAGTCATAACCGGTGATAAGGAAGTGAAACACTTATCTCGTTGTCTTTCCGGCCTAAAAGCTAGTGGATACACCATTCTCCGGGAATATCCTCAACAAGCTTCCTACCTGGCCACTCCTAAAGATTCTTCCTCCCTGCTCACTTCTAAAAAGTGTCTCTGGGAAAGCTTACTGAAAGGTGTTTGTCCTCTCTCTCACAGACTCACAGTGTTGAAATAACCAGCAAATTAAGCTGTAATTTGTTTTTTCCACCATATGCAATAGATTCAGGGGAGACAAGAAGACAGGAGCTTCAGGAGAAGTTCTGTGAAACGGGTGAATCTCCCTGCAGGTTTTTTTGCTCACTATGCAAAGTTGTTGGCCAAAGCTTTGAAGATTTCACCACGCATCTCAAGAGTAGAGATCATGCAGTGCGTGTAAGCATCCTCCTCTGAATACAGTATTGTATCAATTACATTTGTCATTGTCTAACTCCATTTTAGCACAAGTTTCCCTTTCTAACTTCCTAGTTATCTTTGTGTCAAGCAGGAGTTGGACACGGTGGAAAGGCCTCCACCCAAGAGGAAGTTGGTGAAGCCGGTCTTTAATCTTTCTAATTACATTAACAAGCAAACAAAGGCAAGTTTTAATAACTCCAGTTGTTTTTTAGATTTTTGGTCGTCTTAATTAATCAAAGAGTTTCAGCAGGGAAAAAAATATAGAAATCTGGTTCCTCAGAAGCAATTGAGTTAACCAAATGTGCAATAGAAAGCATGATTTTGATTTACTGACTTTGGTTGATGCTAAAACATTCAAGGATTGGAGGATTGAAGAAGGTCGAAGGAGCCTCTAGAGGAGGACGTGAACAAGACTAAGAAGAAGAAGAGGACTACATATATGGGGTGTTGTTGTTCTTCTCTAAGGCATTTCATATGCTGAATGGTTTCTTCAAACTAATACTACTTATGTTTATTTTCAAGTCTCGTTTTAAATTTTAAGTTAGCTAATACTTTTATCAACATCTGCATACTTAATTTTCACTCACGATACCATATTCTTACATATGGAGATCGGATATAGTAAACATAATAGTATGTTCGATTAGGGTTTTTTTACTGGCCATCAAATGATTAATAATGTGACAGATGTTTTTATCAACTGGTGATAATGTTGTACAGTAAAAAATAATGACGAGGTAAAGCATTAAAGTTTGAATGTTTGATAATAATGCCGGCTGATGCTATTTATGTATTTATTATAGTTGTTGACTTGTTTCTATAGTAAAACAGTTTTCATAGGAAAATAAATTAAACAACAGTGATGTATAAATATGCTAAGCAAGAATTGGTTAGTTTGTCTCTTTTGTTTGTTCGTGTTGTATAAATCGCTAATATAAAATAAGGGGAACTTTATGTTATATTTTTAAAAATAGAGAATACAACATCAATTTGAGTTTGTCAAAGCGGTTGAGAATCATTTGTGGTTCTACTTCGATTAAGGCTTGATCCATATCAATGCCAATTTAAGTTTTTTAGCAAAATGATGTCGTTTTTTCAAGTTAAATTTTGGGTTTTTAAAAAAAAAAGGTTTTGGCAAAACTACTTCGTTTTGTTAAAATGTCGATTAATGATGTTGAAATTGACTATCAACATGTCTAAAATGGTGTGGTCAACACAAATTTATGTTTTTTTTTTTTTACTTCAATCTCAGTTGGAGGGCAATCGCAGAATGAAGATAATTTTGAATTACGAGATCTTAAAATCCATCTCCTATCTCATCTCTTAAAAAGTCAAATCGCAAACACGAATGCAAAAACAAATTTCAGAAAATGCGTAGAGTGAGAAACCCTAAGCTAGATCCGAAATCTCAAAATACGATGATTACCTAACTCAAGGATGATGTTGAATGGAGATGTGAGTTTTGCCGGGGTCATTAGAGGATGATTTCAGTGCTTTTGACTTCAATCTTAGTTGGAGGGCTATAATTTTCAGCAGAATGAAGATTTGAGAAATTACAAATCATAATGGAATAATTTTTGTAATCGGATAGAGATTTTCAAATTTTACCTTTCTCCTCGATCTGACCGTAGGGTTCAAATTCAAAGATTTTTTTTTGGGTGGTAAACCAAAAAACTTCATTAAATCCTTAAAGAAGGAAGATGGTGGTGTAAATGGAGCCGATATAGAATACCTTTGTGGACATCGGATGGATTGGAAAGCGAAAGAATCAGAAAAGTGACAGAAGTAGTAACAACTCGTGTGAGAAGATGAAGAGTCTGGATATTTGTCATTCTGCAGTGTGCTGTCGATAGATAGAGAGAGTTTTTTTTTTATCTTTTATATAATAGATTTAAGTTTTGGGTTATACAATTTTAACGTAAAAACTCAATGCCTCTTTAACAAACTCAATTAAAAATAAATAGAAACTGAAATAATTTGAACGCTTCAAGAATATATATTTTACAAAATTTATGCAAGTAGTCAAACTTCTAAGATAAAATCACTCAAAAATTATTGTCTTGTATATAAAGATGAATGTATTATCATTTCATCGAATGTATTGATCTTTATAACACCAACCAACTTCCAGCATCTCCTATCATGGGTAGATTAACAGAAAATGATCGCTGGTGGCGTGTGGTTTAAATTTGAGACGTTATTGTTATAAATTTTATATTTTGTTTTTAAATTATCGGTTGTGACTAATGGGCCACGCGTTTAAACTTTTACTACGTTATTCATCTCACCTGAGATATCAGGCAGGACCCAACTTCACTGATATGTCAAGTTGATGGATCAGATTCTGTCAGTGGACATGGGTGGAGAGTAACCATGAGCGAAAAGCTGGTCTACTTGAGCTTAAAAGGGTCGAGACGCAGTTTGTCACCATTACACGCCGAGCTAGATCTACTATTGTGAGCAATGAATGCATGATATCGACATCATTTACGAGCATTGTATTGGCAACATATTGCACCGATGTTATAGCAATGATTGATGATCTCATGGCATACCCTACCTTTGCATCGGAATTTGAGGATTATAAATCTCTTAGGAACTCTTTTGTTTTTCTCAATGTAATTTACGTCCATCGTAGTGATAATGTATGTGTGGATTGTCTTGCGAAAAAGGCAAAAATACGTGAATACTGTTTTTTCCATGTAAGTTTGTCGGTCTCCGATTGGCTCTTCCTACGGGAGAATTTTTTTTCGCAAACTTAATAAAATGGTACATTTGATTTCCTAAAAAAAAAAAAAATTTTGCTTTGCGTTTTTGTTTTATTTGTTTGTTTTGATTGATCACCAGATTCACCACAATATACTAAAAGTTCATATTTTCAATAATTAACAAATAACCCGGAATTTTAGTTTTGAATAAAATTGCAAATTTTGGATCCATTGCTTAGAGCAGCTCCAACGCAGGTTCGTGAGGAGTTCTTAATGCGGGTTCTTAGGTATTGTTGGGTTTAAAAAAAATGAAAAAACCCAAATAACGTAAGAACCGATCCTTAGCTAAGGATTTTTAGAACCGATCTTTAATGAGTCTCTTAGGACAAGTGTTGAGTCCTCATTGGTTTTTGAAAAAAAAAATTGACGAGTCTCTCTCCGTCCTCGTCCACAATTTCTTCTCTTCATTTTGGCCGAAGTTTTCCTTCTCTTCCGGCGATTCGAGCACACCAAATCGAGAGGAGTTTGAAGACGAAATCGAGACTGATATCTCCAATCGCTTTGTCAAGGTACGAATTCATGCACTTTTGCATTCTTGTTTTTGTTAATTTCGTTGGGTTTGTTGATTGAAAATTAGGGTTTACTGATTTTGGGGGAAAAATAACCATAGTTGGTGTGATTCAAATTAGGGTAATTTGAACCAATAACAGTATGTGTGTGATTCCATAGCTAAGACGCTTTAAGGGTTTACTCTTTGTTATATCATTTCATCTGTAACACAAGAGAAATCGGATTTAGGGATTAGAGGTCTTCTAATATCTCCCAGTAACAGAATCACCGAAACCTAGATTTTCTTTCCCCAGCATCTCACGATGGAATTCTCTGCCGCCGACTTTGAAAGGCTTCTAATGTTCGAGCATGCTCGCAAAGCTTGTGAGAGTCAGTACGAGAACGATCCTCTCGATTCCGAGGTTTGTACTAGTCTCCTCTTGATTATATGATTTTACAATCGTTCAATATATTGTATGGAGATGAATTGCTTGATTGTCTTTTCTGTGCGGGTGTGATGTTTACTCTGTATTGATATTACTCACTACGTTTACCTTAGGTCTTGAATTCACTGAAATGTCGCGTAGGAATTTGAAAACAGCTTGAATCACTAAGTCATTCGGATATGATAATGAATACGACCCTGCTTCATTTACCTGTTAACACTTCAGTCGATTGGCTGGGTCATTACTTCAATGAGAATATTAGATTTGGAGCGATGAGATTGAGATAATAGGTTTCTCTGATTCCTTTAGATTGTTTCTTAAATTAAGAATGCCTTTGTGGTTGTTTTATTTTCTGCAGAATTTGGTGAAGTGGGGTGGAGCATTACTTGAACTTTCTCAGTTCCAGAGTATTCCTGATGCGAAGCAGATGTTAAATGGTACGGGTTCTTCTTAAAGTTTTGAATCATCTTTTGCTTCACATCCTTTTTCTAACTTCTCTTATTGATCACGTAGATGCTATTTCCAAGTTGGAAGCCGCATTGACATTAAATCCAAGGAAGCATCATGCTCTTTGGTGTATTGGGAACGCCTACACTTCCTGTTACGCAATGAAGCAAGGTAATTGTTTGATCTCTGTTATTGTTTTTGGTCTCTGTTATATAATTGATGCTTCTTTATTTTGGTTGATCTATGTTCTTGTTTTAATTCTTTATTTTGTGATCAATGCATGGTGGTTTTAGATTAGGTAAAGAGTTAAAAGCTCTTTGTGATTAATGCTTGTCATGTCACACTTAACCCTTGTTAGCTTTTGTTAGGTAAAGGTCTTGTGATCAATGCTTGCTTGCTAAAAACTCTTAAACACAGTCGGTTATATATTGGTGCAAACACTTAAACACAAACACAACCATCTCCAACCAATGCTCTTTCCTTATCCTTCTAAACTCTTAAACCACTAAACACTCAAACTAGGATATGGATTCTGGTTTTGTAAACCTCTTAACTAATCAACTAGTTAATGAGAGTTACTCATCAGAAGTCCCTCTGTTTAGTAGCCAATGTTCTGATGATCCAAGCCTAGGTGTTGAGGCGCCTAAAGAAAGAAGGAAATGGACACCGAAGGAGGATGTTGTTCTCATCAGTGCATGGTTGAACACCAGCAAGGATCCGGTTATTGGGAATGAGCAAAAAGCTGGAGCATTTTGGAAACGTATTCAAGCGTACTTTAACTCAAGTCCACAGCTTGTTGGAGAGCAAAATAGAGAGGCCAGTCACTGTAAGCAAAGGTGGGGGAAGATCAATGACCAACTATGCAAGTTTGTTGGATGCTATGAGGCTGCAATGAAAGAGCAATCAAGCGGTCAGAATGAGAATGATGTTATGAAAGCAGCTCATGACATCTTTTTCAATGATCACGAGATCAAGTTCACACTTGATCATGCATGGGGGAGCTTCGCCATGGCCAGAAATGGTGTTCAACTTCTTGTGTTAAAGATGGTGCAAGGTCAAAAAGAAGAAAGCTTGAAGAGGGTTCAACACAGTCTTCAAGCTCCCAACCAGAAAGCCATGAAGAGGATGTATCAATGGTTCGTCCGCCTGGTGTTAAGGCATCAAAGAAAGCGGCTAAGAGTAATGGGAACAAGACAACCGGTGCTAAAGAAGAAGGCAATGAACTGTTGGAGTTACAGCTCATGTGGGAGATGAAGCAAAAGGATTTGGAAATTAAAGAGAAGCTTTCTAAGAATAAGATACTTGACAGCCTCCTTACAAAAACAGAGCCACTTTCTGATATTGAAATGGCGCTAAAGAACAAGCTAATTACTGATATGTTGTCATAAGTATGTGTTCTAGTTTGTTGTTCTTTGTTGTTCTATGCTTGTTGTTCTTTGTTCTAGTTTACATGTTTGCGGTTTGTTGTTCTTTGTTTAACTATGTTACAAGCTGATTTGATTTATGAGTATCTATCTGAAACTTTATATTTCAGTGAATCTGATTTGTCTTGTTATGTCTCACAGGTTTTGGAAAAATATATGAAACGGGTTTGGAAAAAGAGGTGAAGGCTGAAGATAGAGATCATGGGTTTGGTTTCACGTGTTGTTTAATTGATCATTGTATGGGTCCATTTTGCTTTTCTTTTGTAGTATTGTAAACTACCAAAAGTTTGAGAATCTTGTATGGGTCCATTTTGCTTTCCTTTTGTAGTATTGTAAACCACCAAAAGTTTGAGAATCTTGTATGGGTCCATTTTGCTTTTCTTTTGTAGTATTGTAAANGCACAGTCTTCAAGCTCCCAACCAGAAAGCCATGAAGAGGATGTATCAATGGTTCGTCCGCCTGGTGTTAAGGCATCAAAGAAAGCGGCTAAGAGTAATGGGAACAAGACAACCGGTGCTAAAGAAGAAGGCAAGGAATTGTTGGAGTTACAGCTCATGTGGGAGATGAAGCAAAAGGATTTGGAAATTAAAGAGAAGCTTTCTAAGAATACGATACTTGACAGCCTCCTTGCAAAAACAGAGCCACTTTCTGATATTGAAATGGCGTTAAAGAACAAGCTAATTACTGATATGTTGTCATAAGTATGTGTTCTAGTTTGTTGTTCTTTGTTGTTCTATGCTTGTTGTTCTTTGTTCTAGTTTACATGTTTGCGGTTTGTTGTTCTTTGTTGTTTTAGAATGAACAAGCCCTTGTTCATGCGTATAGTTGATCGACTCTCCCATGAAGTTCCATTCTTTCAACAAAGAAGAGATGCTATCGGAAGATTAAGTCTCTCGGGACTACAAAAGTGTACAACAACAATTCGTATGATGGCATATGGTTGTGCGGCTGACGCAGTTGACGAATACCTCCGGCTCGGTGAAAGTACTGCAGTTTTATGCTTGGAAAATTTCGTAGAAGGAATAATTTTTTTTTTCGGAGATGAGTACCTAAGAAGACCCACACCAGAAGATCTTCAACGACTACTCGATATTGGAGAGATACACGGATTTCCCGGGATGATAGGAAGCATCGATTGTATGCATTGGGAGTGGAAGAATTGCCCAACCGCTTGGAAAGGGCAATATACACGTGGATCAGGAAAATCAACAATCGTTTTAGAGGCTGTAGCGTCACATGATCTTTGGATATGACACGCGTTTTTTGGACCTCCAGGTACCTTAAACGATATCAACGTTCTTGATCGCTCACCAATTTTTGATGATATATTACAAGGTAAAGCTCCAAAAGTGCATTACTTGGTCAACGGACACGAGTATCATTTGGCGTACTATCTCACCGATGGAATTTATCCTAAATGGGCAACCTTTATCCAATCTATTCCAATTCCTCAAGGTCCGAAAGCATCTTTATTTGCAACATATCAAGAAGCTGTCCGTAAAGATGTCGAGCGTGCTTTTGGAGTCTTGCAAGCTCGGTTTGCCATTGTAAAAAATCCAGCTCTTATTTGGGATAAGGTAAAAATAGGAAAGATTATGAGAGCATGTATCATACTACACAATATGATAGTAGAAAACGAACGAGATGGATACACTCAGTTTGATGTATCACAATTCCAACAAGGAGAAGGAAGCAGAACTTCACAAGTGGATATGACGTATTCTACAGATATGCCTACAAATCTCGGCAATATGATCGGCATTCGAAATCAAGTTCGTGATAGACAAATACATCAACGATTGAAAGCTGATTTAGTTGAGCATATATGGCACAAATTTGGCAATCCTTAATATTACAACTAAAAGGTTTTTTTTCAATATATATATTTTGTATGTTTTAAATTTCATGTAATGCAATATAAATTTGATTTTATAAAATATTGTATGTTTAAAATTATTATAAATATAATTTATATTTCAAATAAATGATATTCTAAAATATTATATTTTTTTTTTAAGAACCCCTACTTGAGGTTCACCATTGGACACTCAAAAATTAATGGGGTTCTAAATAATTTTAAGAACTCCTACTTTATAATTAAAATAATGTTAA
>PKMM01026164.1:1550902-1571898 GCA_002933915.1 Eutrema heterophyllum | reverse complement strand
AAATTGAAAAAAGAGGAACGCCGACTTATAACGCAGCCCGCCGCTTAGCTCCGCCAATCTCGCCGGCTGTCGCCTCAGGCGTCGTCCTTCTTGCAATCGGTTTCTTCTCCTCTCTCCTCCACCATTGGTGAAACTCACTTCTTCCTCACATCGGCGAAGTTAAACCCGGATAATGCGGCGGCGTTCAAGTATCTAGGGCATTATTACTCACGTGTGACCCATGATCTCAATCGAGCTGCTAAGTGTTACCAGAGATCAGTGTTGCTAAATCCTAATGATTCTGATTCCGAAGAAGCTCTGTGCGATTTGTTTGACAGACAAAAGAAAGAGATGTTGGAAATTGCATATATAGGACAACTTGTACAAATGGTACAACTAAAAGATATAGGACAACTGATACAAATGGTACAACTGAGACAACTTGAGTAATTGCTAATTGAGTATTTTTTTTGCAAACTTATACTATGATTTTGCACAAATTGTACTATAAAAACCTTCTTAATGACCATTAAAACTCCAAAATCATTTGGACAACTAGAACATAATAATTTATATCACAGGACAACTGCAAAAACCCTAAAATCGTGAAAGTACAACTATTATGAACTTCGTATAACTGGACACGTAGGGACAACTATGTGCAAAATTAACGGCACACGTGTTAATTTGATTGCGCACATGTCTTTTTTTCGGCGCACGTGTCCCCTTTTTATTAATTTTTAATTGGTTTTAATTGTAGTTTTAATTTATATAGTTATATCAGTTGTACCAAGTTGTACTTAGTATCAGTTGTACGTAGTTGTACTTAGTATTAGTTATACCTAAATTCATTTTTACTTCAAAGTTGTACTTAGTATCAGTTGTACGTAGTTGTACTTAGTATCAGTGTGATATACAGAAAGTTGTCCCTAAGTATACAAAACACCTTACCGCCAGAGTACACCAAAAAAAAGGAAGAAATCAAGAGGCGAGGTTTCCATCCACTGGAGAACGTCGCCGAAAGAGGATGTACAAGTATGTGCCTGGCATAGACATTGAGAGGTGTTGCAGCCCGAAATGCATGATGAACAAACTTAATTTGTGTGTTTGTATTTGTCTGTATTTGTATTTCTCGGATTTGTACTACCTGGTTTAACTTGGTACAACTAAGAACATATATGTATTTGTGTGCTTGTATTTGTCTGGATTTGAATTTATCTAATTTGTACTACCTGGTTCAACTTGGTACAACTAAGAACATATTTGTATTTGTGTGCTTGTATTTGTTTGGATTTGAATTTATCGGATTTGTACTATCTGGTTCAACTTGGTACAACTAAGAACATATATGTATTAATTATCATTAAGGAGGTTCACTACGTGTTATACACATAGTTGTCCCTACGTGTCCAGTTGTACGAAGTTCCTAATAGTTGTACTTTTGCGAATTTAGGGTTTTTGTAGTTGAATCGTGATATAAATTATTACGTTGTAGTTGTCCACATGATTTTCGAGTTTTAATGGTCATTTAGGAGGTTCTCATAATGCGAAATATGGATAACATGAGTTAATCTTCCGTTTCTTATTCATATTCTTGTTTCACATCAAACACACCTTGTACTATAAGGAAGACATTGGTAATGTTAACCATCTTATGATGGAAAAGAAACAAAATATATGATTTTGCAGAACTTGTACTATGTAAACCTCCTAAATGACCATTAAAACTCGAAAATCATGTGGAAAACTACAACGTAATAATTTATATCACNACCTAAATCCATTTTTACTTCAAAGTACCTAAAATCAAAAACAAACCAGTATATTTTCAACGTTGTATGGGCTAGCAATTCCACACTCGAGCAATGTCTTTTCAACATTGTATGGTCTCTAATTAAAATTATTAATTATGTTTTTAATTTATTTTAATTGTATTTGTAATTTATATAGTTATACTAGTTGTATCCAGTTGTACTGAATAACTTACACAATATAATTAGTTAACCAAATTGAAGAAAAACATACTAAAATAAGTTCTAACTATCGAATTCCAAAAACCATAAACTCTAAATCTTTTGTTTATTCTTGCCCTTTTGCCCTTTTTTCCCTTCTTTCTTCTTGTCCCAGTTGTCCGAAATTCTATCAAACACACAAATTAATCAAACACAGTATTATTTAGTTGTCCCAGTTGTCCAAAATTCTACTAAGAACACAAATTAATCAAACATAGTATTATTTAGTTGTCCCAGTTGTCCGGTATTCTACCAAAAAAACACAAATAATCAAACAAAGTATGACTTAGTTGTCCCAGTTGTCCGAAATTCTACCAAGAACACAAAATTCTACCAAGAACACAAATTAATCAAACATCAGTTTGAAAGAAGAATCCATAGAGATTGAAGTAAAACTTAAAATGTCAACTCACTAAACCCCCATATTGCAACACATAACCGTGAAAGGAAACATAAATAAAAACATCCGAACTCCAAATCAAAGTCCTAGGTTGTAGAATAGAATCGTAAACAAAGAATGAAAACGTCATGATGATTAATTCGTGTTAGGTCACTGAAGAGCTCACAAGATGCAGAGATTCACAATTCAGTCATGATGAAAATCAAATCAAGTCAATTTAAGAAGAACACATACACACACAAAAAGGCAGAACAAGAACAAGGCTAATGATATAAATACCACTCGGATGTTCGTTGCTCCAACAATCGATAAAGCTGAGCTTTCATCGTTATCTCAATATGACTTCGTCCCAAGTGATACTAACAAATGAATCATCAGCAATTGAAAGACAAAACACATCAAAGACGAGATTTTGATAGCACATATAGTTAAATTACATCGTCCTAGGCCGAAGTGAGTTCCTCCGCGATTAGTCTTGGCTCTTTCCAAATCCATGATCGAATCCAACGGTTTCGGCTGCAACGGTGTGAACCCAGATGCGAACCTCGAATTCTAATTGAACCAAGCAAAGCCCATTAAACTAGAAACATAGGCTCCACATTGAAATGTATATACAATGACCAAATTTCATCTCCATCTTCTCCCAATACGAAAATTATAAACTCTGATTCCATCTCCAACTTCTCCCAATTCGACGGCTCACGCATCATATATCCTCCGGCTACCAGCATGACGAAGGAATCTCGCTGCCTCTCTAAGACCTTATCGATGAATCCCATTGTCTACATCAACGCTCACGGTTCCCGAAACGCCGGAAGGAAGAAAGGAGTTGTGTCGATGATTCCGTCGGAATTTGACTTGACGCTGAATCCGGTTTCGTCGTGTTCGTCGTCGTCGTGTACAAATTTTCAGAGAAGTTTAGACCCAAAAAAAAAAAAAAAAATTTAGAGAAGTGAAAGAGAGATAAAAAATCTGAAGAAAAAGGAGGATAATTATTTGGGGATAATTGTGGGTTGGGTGGGTCATCGAATTTAGGTGAAATGGGTGGATAGAATTGTTGTTGGGTTGGTAATATTATTGATGTACGAAGATAATTACTCAGTTTTTGGATATAAACAAAAATCAAAACTAAAAAAATTATTAGAAGGCTGGATATCTGAACATTTTTTCAGAAAAGGTGGCTTTTGTGCATTTGATCCCTCCGAAAGGCGTAAAGCTAGAAGAAGATCCTGCTCGATCCGTCTTTGATCAAAGATTCTCTAATTTTCTTTAGTGTTCGCGAGGGAGAGAGGACAGAGATTGATTTACGGGTTTTGATAATTATCAGGTATGGATGTTTTTGGATTGAGACGCGATCGCGGAAAGTAGAAAAATCGATCGGAAAATAAAAGGCAAGGAAGGGATATTCGAAACCCTAATTTCGATTTATCCCCCAACTTCTTGGAAGGCATCGATTGAGGAAGGAAAACTTCATTTGTCTGATTTAGTTAGAGCTTTGCATCGAATTTGATTTTCTGGGTTTGGCGTGATGGGTTTCATAAAGAAGTTAACGGGGATTTTTGGGTTCGGGCATAACGATGGTGGGCACGGAGTTGCGAGAGATGAAGATGGTATCGGAGATAACACTGGAACAGTCTCCGGCGACGGAGATAAACATCGGGAGGATAATCAGCCGCGATTCCGTGAAACCGGGCTTCCAAGGAAAGGTTTTGGCGTACCGGTTCAAGTCGCCGTCGAACGGTCTAATCCTGGTCCAATTCTTCAGCCTTGTGCAGCTGCAGACGGTGGAGTTCAGGTTAGTCTTTTTTTTTTTATGATTGTTGATTTAATCCCTAAAGAGAGTCATGAGAATATTTGATTCTGATTCTGAAGTATTGGCTTAGGCTTTATGGAGAAGTTTAATGTGTTATCTCACACTTTTGTTTCGTGCTTTCTTCGGTAACATGATTTGTTAATTCAATGTATTTGAGGCTAAAATTGGTTTGTGAGTTTGTGAAAAGATCCCACATTCGTATTCTTAGCTTAACGTTGATAGAACATTGAATCTTGTTCTACGCACGTCCCTGCTTTGTTTGTTTCTTTGGCATGGCTCGAAATTGGCTTTAGTATGTTTCTGTTTCAAAAACTCTACTTTATATTCTTCTATTGATGGGCTTTTTACACCTGTCGTTTCTGTATGGTTTTCGCAATTCCCTGAACGATCTACTGAATTAGGTGTGTTTATGATAGTTAGTTCATTGTCTCTTTTAACTCTATATATTCATCTCTGTATGTGAAACTAATGAATCGTCTTGGAAAGATGATGCCAAGCCACGATATATGTTTGGCTTGATTAGTTAACGGTAAAAGAAAGTCTGCAGAAGCAAGTAGTTTCAGTATCACTCTACTAGGGGAACTATAATCTAGCATAGCATAATCTCATGTCTTGATTGTTGTGTTTTCATCATCACTCCTGAGGCTAAGAGAGAGTTTAAAGAACCTTAACTGGTAAATATTGGTGGGGAAGACAATAAATTGAGTCAGTAAAAAGCTAGTGAAGTTGATTCATCTTAAGATTATTCAGTTGTTCTAATGCGGTGATATGTGATTTTTCATTGAGTTCTTCTGATGGCAATAAGCTAACATCTCAGCATAATCAGTGACTCTAGTTACTTTAACCGAGAATTATACTATCGAACCTCTTGTTTGTATCAGGGATTACGTTGGTACTCAACGCGGCTAAGGATTGATGAAGACGGAGATGTTGCAGATGAGTTCTTGGAAAATCATAACTGTAAGACTTTGCCGAAAAGATGCAAAACAAAAGCTGCAAACGTGAGAGGTTTAGTGATATCTTGTGATGGGAAACTTGAGCCATTGATGCATTGAGCAATGAACACCAAGGACAAAGATTTGCTGAATAGTGTGTGATTGAATCAGAGAAAGGTTAGAATCTGTGTTTGATTAGCCATTTAATCTCGATTTATAAATCGATTAGATTCTGGTTGTTGATACTTGAAAACTTTAAAAATGTTATTTAACTGTGAATTTTGTTTATGAAAATAGACAGCGACTCTCTTTGGGATTGTCTGAAAACATATGTACAATACTGAAAAAGTATAATTTATTTTGGACTTTCTTAGATGCAAACATACAACAATCCCTTAATATCTACAAAAACTATAATTTTTCGTACCGCATTGTAAAAACTTTCATATATTCTTGTAATATTGTCAGGCCGGCCAAAACAGTTTAAAATCCTAAGCAAAACTTAAAATCTATTATCCGTCCTAAGCAAAACTTAAATTTGCTCTCAAGCCTAATAACATTTTTTTCTTTGCATCTCAGACAAATCTCAACTCAAATTTCCTCCTCATGTAATTCTCAACAACAACAAACTCACTTCAATCGAATAGAATCAGCTTTTTGTTTCTAAATCTCTTTTTGTTTCTATAGCTACATTTCAAAAGTATCCACTTCCGTTTTGGACCATTTCTAAAATTCTGCCACCATTTACAAAATCAGATATGAAACTTTTAGACCAAGACTATCAACCCGCTTGTGTCACTTACAGCAAGGATCGGCTCTGCATTGTGTTAGTCAATGGCTACATCGGTATGAAAACTTATTTAGATCTGCGCACAGAGCTATGGACGATGTACAACATTTTTTTCCTTAAAATATTGTTGTCATTATTTTGAATGAATTGGGTGACACATGCATGCATACAAATGGTGAATCCAAAAATATTCGGACCTTTTAATTTTAGTGCAATATGGAACGCCCATCAAGTTTGTTTAGTGAACGGCCATTAATTTAGATTTAGTATACCGTAAAACCTCTATAAATTAATAATATTAGGACTTCAAAATTTTATTATCTTATTGAGGTATTAATTAATCGATAAATTAATAAATTATTAATTTATCGATTTATAGAGATAAAAAAAGTTTAGTATATAATCTTTTAAATTTTATTTTATTTGAATAGATTATACATCGCAATTGGATATTGTATCATAAGAAAGAGAGAAGTTTCTTTGATGAAGTTGAATGACATTATCTTGCAATAGTTACTGGAAACTTTATAAATGGCCAAAATTTTGCAAACGATCCAGCTAAGGAAGAAGAAATTGTTAGTTTAGTATTTTTATCGACCACTCTGATAAAAACAAAACCATGAAGGCTGAAATGGAAACAACACGACTTTTCACTATTCAAAAAACAAAGTATTTACTTTTTTTTTTGCTATTATTCTATATATAATTGTTAATATTCCAATTTTCTTATTATTTACTTTTTTTTTTGCCTTGAGACTTTAGTTTGCCTTAATAACACTCTTGGTATTTGAATAAACAATCTTCACGTCAATTTATCTCATCTTTTTTTTTTCTTCACACCAAACTTAGCAATGGCTCCTCATCTAAAAGGTGTTCCAAAATCAACCATGACCGATCAAATACGCAAAGAATTATGTGAGTACAAAAGAGATCATAGGACATGCACTCAAAAAGAATTGCAATCATGGCTTGAAGAAAAGTTTCATTTAAAAATCAGTCAAAGTACAATCTCAAACACACTCAAACGATCAGCTGAGTATCTTTCTAGCAACTCAGAAATAATAAAAGATATCAAGCGGCACAAACCAGCAAAATTTCCAAATATGGAGAAAGTTGTTTTTGAGTGGTTTCTCCAATACCAAGAGCGTGTGACCATGACTGGAGAACTAATTTTGGAGAAGGCAAAATACACAATCAAACTTGTATACCCTCAACAAGATTCAGAGCACCAATTTTCTCAAGGTTAGCTTGAAAAGTTCAAATTAAGACATGGTATCAAGTCTTTTCGTCGGTTTGGAGAGAGTGGTTCCGTTGATGTACAAGACATGGAGAAGAAGCTATAAGTTATAAGGGAAAAAATAGATAAACTCTCTAAGAAATATGTTTTTAATATGGATGAAACTGGTTTGTTTTACATGTTACAAGCTGATCATTCTCTTGCTACAAAACAACTTGAAGGAAAAAAGCAAGACAAAGAAAGACTAACTGTTGTTATTTGCTGCAATGAGGATGGATCTGAAAAAATTCCTTTATGGATTATTGGGAAATATGCAAAGCCACGTTGTTTCAAGAATGTCAACATGAATAGCTTGAATTGTCACTACCGTGCCAACAAAAGAGCTTGGATGACAAGTGTGATTTTTGAAGAATATATCCGATGGTTTGATAAGAGAATGCATGGTAGAAGAGTTTTGTTTGTGGTTGATAATTGTCCAGCACATCCAAGAAATATTGAAGGATTACAGAATGTTGAGCTCTTCTTCTTACCACCCAATATGACATAAAATCCCAACCTTGTGATGCTGGAATAATAAGAGCTTTTAAGATGCATTATCGTAGGAGATTTTACCGTGAGATTTTAGAAGGCTATGAGTTAGGACTATCTGATCCAGGCAAGCTCAATGTCTTAGATGCTATCTGTAACGCCCGCATTCCGGAAGAATTGATTATTGGGGAAAAATAATTAATTCGGGTTTGTTCCGGGGGTGGTATCGATCGATACTGGCCTGTATCGATCGACACTGGCCTGTATGATCGACACTGGCCTGTATCGATCGACACCATTCGGGGTTTTCCTTATTGTCTTCTTCTCCTTCTCTTCTTGCGGTCGATAAAAACCATTCTTTGAGGGGAGAAAAATAAGAGTGGGTCGCGAGAGAGAGAGAGAGAGAGAGAGAGAGAGAGAGAGAGAGAGAGAGAGAGAGAGANAGAAAAAATATATAGAAGAAGATATATGTACATGGAAGGGTTCGAACAAGGCATTGTTTGATGCAAAATCATAGTGGTTAACCATCAGACCAAACCAATATATTATGAGATGTGGCCCTTAAATTTTAAATATATATTTTGGTATGAAGCAAGTGCTTTACTTGCTTTATAGCAGGGACGGGTCTGACAGTTTGTGGCCTGAGGTGAGACTGAGTTTGGGTGACGTAGCCATCGGAGTTGCTACAGGTTTGGCTGATGTCATGTTGGTGTGATGGAGCAAGTCACATATATATTTCCTTTGAGATAAATGAAGACCAGACGATGTACGTTTGACCTCAATCCCCAAGAAGTAATGCAAATCTCCCATGTCTTTGATTGAGAATCTCGCAGAGAACAACTTAATGGTCTGTTCAATGAGTTCTCCGTTGTTCCCTGTGACTACAATGTCGTATACATAAATAAGTATGTAGATGATGGAAGTACCTTTGCGGAGAATAAATAGAGATTTGTCTGCCAATGAGTTCGTAAATCCACTTTGGAGGAGATAATTCTTCAGCTCAAGGTACCAGGCATGGGGAGCCTGTTTCAGTCCGTAGAGCGCCTTTCTGAGGTGACATACGTGGTGAGGTCTGTCGGGATCAACGAAACCTTGTGGTTGCGGCATGAATACATCTTCAGTGAGAGTCCCTTGCAAAAATGCGTTGTTCACATCTAATTGGCGAATTTTCCAGTCACGTGACACTGCAACACCAAGTACAATCCGAATTGTGGTCGATTTTATCACTGGACTGAAGGTTTCGGTGTAGTCGATGCCCGACTGTTGGTGAAATCCTTTCGCCACGAGTCGCGCTTTGTATTTGTCAAGTGAGCCATCTGCGTGATATTTAATTGTAAATATCCATTTGTTGCCAACCAAATTTTTCTCAGGTGACGGAGGGACGAGATCCCAGGTGTGATTGCGGACATGTGCATCGAACTCTCCACTCGCAGCAGTCCGCCATTTTTCATCCTCGAATGCTTCGGTTATTGTCCTTGGTTCTGAATCCGTGGTTTGGATGGAGGAGAGGAGGGTGTATTTAGTGTTTGGCTTTTGATCTGGTTTGCATTTGGTGGTTTTTTCTGGGTTTGGAGGCGGTGGTTGCGGGAGAGGCTGAGGCGTCGGGGAAGATGGTGGAGAGTTAGATGAATGGGCTTCACTTGGGGTTGTTATTTGGGCCGTAGATAAGGTTGATGGTATTTGGGCCTGATTTGTTGGTTATTGGGCTTCATTTAGTGTTTGGTTTATTGGGCTGGAGAGAGAATTTGTTGGGCTGGGTGTTGATGTCGTCTCTTCTTGAGATTCTTCTCGTGACGATGACGTAGCGGAGTCGTCGTGAACTGAAGTCGTCGGCGGTGAAGGACCCGAGTCTAGGGGCGACAGCTGCGGCGGCGGGAGCTCGTCGAGTGGCGCGGCGGTTAGGAGAATAGGGAGGGGAGGATTTGAGAGGAAGATTCATGAGGAGAGTCTCGTTTTTGTGTAAGACGAGTGTAAGGAAATTGAGTTTCATCAAATTGAACATGCCTTGATGTGTAGATTCTTTGGGATTGAGGGTCAAGACAGAAGTACGCACTTTGGGTTAGAGAATACCTAAGGAAGACCCATGGAGTAGATTTAGATTGGAGCTTATTTGTGTTGTATGGTTTTAACCAAGGAAATCAGAGACTTCCAAATTTTTTGAGTTTGGAGTAGTTTGGATCTGTTTTGAAAAGAACTTGGAAAGGCGATTTGTTTGAGAGAGTTGGAGTGGGGAGGCGGTTTATAAGGTAAGTAGCAGTGGATAGAGCATAATGCCAGTATGATTTGGGAATGGAAGCTTTGCTTAAGAGAGAGAGACCGGTTTCTACGATTTGACGGTGGCGACGTTCCTTGAAACCGTTGTGTTGTGGAGTATGTGGAGGAGAAGTAAGGTGTTTTATCCCATTAGAGGAGAGGTAGTCTCGGAGAGCGATGAATTCTCCGCCATTATCAGAGAAGAGAGAGGTGATTTTTGTTTGGAATTTATTTTCGACGAGGGCTTTGAAGCGAATGAAAGTTTCTTTAACTTGAGATTTATATTGCAGTGGGTAAAGCCATATGTAATGGCTGAAATGATCCACGAGAAGGAGATAGTATTTATAGTTGTCAACTGATGTTTGTGGTGATGACCAAACATCAGTGAATATAATTTCAAGTGGGCGAGAAGAAGAGATAGAAGATTCTGAAAAGGGGAGTTTGTGACTCTTATTGATAAAGGAATCATCGCAAGGGATGTGTTTAGACAATGATGAAGAAAGCGATAAAGAAAATTTTGAAAGAACAGATTTGAAAATTGGTAGAGACGGGTGGCCAAGTCGAGAGTGCCAATCGGAGATAGTCGTTTTGGCATTTGATGAGGTGAGAAGTGATGTTGGGGATGAATTGGTAACCGGCCACTCGTATAGCTCCCCATTAGTATGACCTTGGAGTAACTGGCCCCCGAACTGAGAACCTTCACCTGAAAATGAGCAGGGAAGAATTCGACCGAAACTTGATTAGCATTACAGAGACGGTATACAGAAATTAAGTTTTTATCTATGTCTGGAACAAAGAGAACATCAACTAAGGATAAAGGTTTAAAGGGTGTAGAGAGAGAGCCAAAACCAGTTTGGGAAATGGGGATGCTGGATCCGTTACTAAGGACAACTTCTTCACCTCCGTTGTAGGGTTGATGGAGGGAAAAATTATGCATATCTGATGTTATGTGGTGCGTTGCATTAGTGTATAGAACCCAAGGATTGGTAGATGGTGTTGGCGTGCTTCTGACCAGATTTGCACGGGGTGCCAGCCACGGCATAGGAGGATACGTCGGTGTGGGAAGCAGTGGAGCAGAGTGGTTTGCTGTAGCAGATTGAAGCTGGGGACACCTCTTGGCCGAGTGACCATGTATGCTGCAGATTTGACAATTCCCAAGGTGAGGACGCGGTCCTCGTGGTCCGTTGTTCTTCTGGTAATTCTGGTTTTGCCATGAGGATTGTTGTTGATTGATTTTGGCGTTGTTGTTGTTGTTGCGGTTCATGTTGTTGTTGGCGTAATTGGCAGTGACATGAAACGAGATTGGTTGAGCGGAAGACAAAATTTTGGCCTCATGGTTGAGTAGCTTCTCGTGCAGTTCGGTGAGGGATGGCGGAATGTCTCGTCCTTCAGTTTGATCAACAACTGATTTGTATTCCTCCGGCAGACCATCGAGAAGAATTTCCACTTGATCTTCATGATCAATGATCTTTCCAAGTAAGGCTAATTGGTGAAATCTCGTTGTAAGGCCTTGGACATATTCATCAATCGTACGAGTACCTTTGGTCCATTGCTTGAGTTGGTGTTTCAATTGCTTGATGTGGCCACGGCTGGGTTTCGCATAGGTTGAAGCTAGTGTGCTCCACACATCGACATTGGTGTTGGCCCGAGAGAGAATTGGTTGGATGGACATCGAGATTGCTCCGAGTAATGCACTGAAGATGAGTTTGTCTTGCCTCTTCCAAAGAGAAAAGGCAGGATTTGGGGAAGAGACATCAGCGGTGGCGATGGTTTCTGCAGGAATCGGACCATATCCGTCGAGATGAGAGGCAAGTTCATACCCGTCGAGAAGAGCGTGAACCTGACGGCTCCACATGAGGTAATTTGTGGATGATAACTTTGTGATGTTTGTCATATTCACGTGAGAAGAGAAGCGGAGTTGGTGGTGATGATAGTTTCAGAAGCGGTGCCATTGGTGGTGATAGGGGTGGTGTTGTTTGATGTGGACATGGTGGAAACAGAGTTAAAGAAAGAAGAACAGAGGAGTAGAAAATAGAAGAGGGAGGCGGCTAGAAATTTAGGTCTAGGAGTCGTAAGGCTCTGATACCATATAGACTTCGTGAATTGTGTTATGTATTGATATGAATGATTACAATGAATATATACAACAAAGGAGACTCTAGGTGTTACATAATTACAGGAAATCATTTATAGAGAATGATCATTTTTTCCTTCATAAATACAGTTTACTACAAATTGGTACAATTGTCAGCTGAAATAGTTTAATGAGTAATATCGGTGCTGCAGTTTTTGAAAATTGTCACCTTGTTTATTGAAAATTGAAGCTTCAGATCTGGAGTTCTCTGGATCTGTGTTTATCTATTTGTTATAGTTCCTCTTCAAGTTCTATTGTTGGTCTTTTCCTATGAAATTGAATGTTCTCTGGATCTGTCCAGTTTTTAGATCTCGAACTGATGTCCTCTAGATCTTTCCAGTTTTTTTCTGCTGCTTAAACCCGCTTTTGTTATTTTTTTTCCTTTAATTTAATGTCTTTTGACTTGTTCTTTTCTCTCAGGTACAATCCAACTACCTGAGGATTTGATGAAATTCATCAATCTCATGTACTTTGGTACGCTGTTTGACACAACACCTATGTCAGATATTCGAAATCTCAAGATTTCGCATTATTTTCAACGGCAATGGTATAATGTTACAACCGTAGTAGTGGATCGCAATTAAATACCATTATCGTTGAAAACAGCCGTACAGCCATGATAAATCTGACATGGTTTTATTCGCAATTAAATACCACTTTTCTAATGCTTTCTGGTTTGATGAATTAGTTTCTAGTTTTGGGTTTGAAGTAAAACATGACCACAAGTTTCCAATTGCAGACATGAAAGAAATTGGAAACATGCGGTCACGTTTTATTTCAAACCCAAAACTGGAAACTACTTCGTCAAACCAGAAAGCATTAGAAATATGGTATTTAATTGCGAATAAAAATCATGTCAGATTTATCTGTTTTAGAAAAATTGAGGAAGGTTATGGATTGCAGTTCTTTTCTCTCGAGTGGGCCCCCTAATAAGAATCTGGTATTTATTATAATTCCTTGACTTAATTGTTCTGTTCTTTTTTTTTTAAGAATCCGGTATTTATTATACTCTCTTTACTAAAATAATAATTTCAGTGAAAGACTTGTTTAAGGGACCAGCAACCCGTTTAACTGGTAAGTCTGAACACTTAGAATGGGTGCTTGATTCAGGTGCCTCAAATCATATGACTGGTAACTTGGATTTTCTGTCTAGTGTTATTTCGATTTTGTCATGTACTATTGGCTTACCTAATGGGGCAGAAACAATGGCAAAGAAGAAAGGAACAGTGATTTTTTATGCAGGATTTTCTCTGCAAAACGTATTGTTGATACCAGACTTGCGATGTAACTTGATATATATGTCGCAACTTGTGAAGGATTCTGATTGTGTGATGCAAGTTGCTAACATCGGGATTGTAATATAGGACCGTACAATGAGGACACTGATTGGAGCGGTTGAGCTTCGCAATGGACTTTACATTTTTCGACGTTCACAAGTTTGTTTTGCTTTGAGTACGAATAAAGACGGAGCCGAGGATGTTTGGCACAAACGGCTAGGACACCCATCAAATGGAGTTTATGATTTGCTTCCAATTGTTAAGAGAACTCCTGATTTCTCTAGTTGCGATGTATGTTTGCGAGCTAAACAATGCCGCGACTCTTTTCCTTTTATGTGAGAATAAAACGTCGGAGATTTTTGAAATGATTCACCTTGATGTTTAGGGACCGTATAGAACAACAAGTATATGCGATTCCTACTACTTCTTAACTATAGTTGATGATTTCTCAAGCGGCACATGGGTTTACTTGTTGCATGACAAAGCGCAAGTCCGACAAAATCTGAAAAATTTTATGAGTTTGATTGAACGTCAATTCGAAAAGAAGATTAAAATAGTGCGAAGTGACAACGGAAAAGAGTTCGTAAGTCTGACTCAAATGTTTGTAGATCAAGGCATCGTACATCATACATCTTGTGTGGGGACTCCACAATAAAATGGTAGAGTGGAAAGGAAACACCGCCATTTACTCAATGTCGCAAGAGCATTATTGTTTCAGTCGAATTTGCCTACAATGTTTTGGGGTGAGAGTTGCTTAGCGGCTGCACATTTGATCAATCGCACGCCCACTAAGATTCTGCAAGGGAAAACACCTTACGAGTTATTGTATGGGAAATCACCAGATTACGACAATCTCAAGGTCTTTGATTGCTTGGCTTATGCACATAATCAACGTCGCGGCGGTGACAAATTCTCTTCTCGTACACGAAAATGTATATTTGTAGGATATCTATTCGGAAAGAAAGGATGAAGCCTTTATGATCTGCAAACAGAGCAAATTTTTGTTTCACGTGATGTTGTGTTCATGGAGGATGTATTTCCTTCTATAAAGATAAAACCAGATCAGTTGGAAATTGATGGTGATTGGTTATTTGAAGAACCTATCGAAGACAGACTTTGTCGCTTGAACCAGAAGAGCTTTTGGAACCCCTTCCAAACGAAATTGTTGAATCCGACTCACCTGCAGCACCGCAGATAATACCTGCAATTTTTCGTACAATTATTACAGAGCCCGACCCTACAACAGCAGTTGCGTCACAAAATACAGAGCACAATGCTCAAGCTGAATCTTCGATTGTTAGACCTACGGCTGCAACAAATAATGATGAAAGCGGGGGCTTAGCGGCTCCATTGGCAAAGAACGATGTTGTTTTGGGTCGTGGAAAGCGACCAAAACAAAGACCTGTGAAACTAAAATATTTTGTTGTTCGGACTGTTACGTCGAAATCTCTGGTCACTGCAACAGAACCTGGAACTCTTGTTTGTTCTTATCCGTTGTCTGATTATATTGAATGTGACAGGTTCTCCTCAAAACAGAAAAGCTTTCTCGCAGAATTAACAATTGGAGTTGAACCAAGGTCTTTTAAAGAAGCTTTTCTTGATGAGAGGTGGAACTATGCTATGGAAAACGAGATTAGCTAGGGCTATGGAAACCAACAAAGCATGGGATATGGAAAAGCTCCCAACAAACCAAAAGGGAAGAAAGCAATTGGATCTCTGTGGGTATATTGAATCAAATATCACTCAGATGGCAGAATAGAGCGTTATAAAGCGCGCTTGGTGACACTCGGAAACAAGCAAAAGGAAGGTGTTAATTTTTCTGAAACTTTCGCACTTGTTGTCAAGATGATAACCGTCCGTGCTACCTTGCAAGTTGCTGCAGCTCGGAATTGGCCGCTCCACCAAATGGACATTCACAACGCGTTCTTGCACGGTGATCTCGAAGAAGAAGTTTATATGAGACCACCACCTGGATTTCGGCCAGCTGACCCGTCTATGGTTTGTAAGTTAAAAAAATCATTGTATGGACTTAAGCAAGCCCCGCGATGTTGGTTCGGTAAACTGAGAACGTCATTGATTGATTATGGATTTCATCAGTCGTATTCAGATTATTCTTTATTTACACTTCGCAGAAACGGCATTGAGCTTTATGTGCTTATGTACGTTGATGACTTGGCGATAACTGGAAACGACTCCTCGTTCATCAACGACTTCAAGGAATATCTCAGTAAGTGCTTCCACATGAAAGATTTGGGAAATCTTAAATATTTTCTAGGAATTGAAGTTGCAAGGAGAGAAGAAGGGATTTTTCTAAATCAACGAAAGTACACATTGGAAATTATTGACGAAGCAAGTCTTTTGGGAAGCAAGCCAAAAGCTACTCCAATGGAACAACAACATGGTTTAGTGCTGGCACAGGGGCCGCTGCTTCCCAATCCACAACAGTACCGAAGATTAGTTGGCCGGCTAATATACCTGCTAGCTACTCGGCCTGACATAACTTACTCAGTTCACATTCTCTCTCAATTCATGGAGAGTCCTCGCTGTGACCATTGGGATGCAGCCTTGAGAGTAGTTCGCTATCTTAAAGCTAGGTACACCCGGTCAAGGTATCTTGTTGAGTGCGGAATGTGATCTTCGGTTACACAGATGTGTGATTCCGACTGGGCAGGTTGTCCTCTTACTAGACGCTCGCTTAGTGGTTGGTTCATCTCATTAGGTAACTCACCTTTATCTTGGAAAACCAAGAAACATGATGTCGTCAGCCGAATACCAATGTATGTCATTTGCTTTACGAGAACTCAAGTGGCTGAAGAAGTAGCTATGAGATTTGGATATTCAAAATTATGAACATATGGATCTGACAGTCAAGCGGCTATACATATCGCAGCAAATCCTGTTTTTCACGAAAGGACAAAACACGTTGAGAATGATTGTCACAGTGTACGTGATGCGATCCAAGAAGGTCTCATCAAGACTAGATTCGTTTGATCGGTAGCTCAACTAGCGGATGTCTTTACCAAAGCATTGGGTCGACGGGAGTTTGAGGAGATCATATTCAAGTTGGGCATTTACAATTCTCATGCTCCAACTTGAGGGGGATATCAATCAAATCCGCATATCATGGAATTGATATCTTGTAATTATGTGTACATATTTGATTGACGATGATTCATCTGTTTAGGAAAGTGTAGATATTGAGCTTGTCTTCCAAGCCTCACGATTGTATATGTATCAGCTTCATGGTTTGTCAATAACACACAGAAAACGCTTTTCATCTCTCTTTGTTCATCTCTCTTTGTTCAGGGTTTGATTTGATTCGGTTCAGTTTCAGATGTGATTCGATTCTTTTTTGTGATGATGGGAATTGGTTCTTTTGTCGTCGTCTAAATTATTATTTGTTACAAATGATGAGAATACCTCGATTATACAACATATAATTTTATCTTTTACAAGTATGCACAACATACAGTTTTATCCATGTCACTTTCATGATGGAGAGTTTTACTTTGATACGTGGGACTATGACGAACTGCTCTACTTGTAATATGTTGAAAATTTGCTTTCATTAATCTGTAATAATTTGCATTTTCTAAAAATGAAACTTTATAACTTTTGATGCATAAGCATTAATGAATCTTTTGTCAACCAATGAACCGAAAGAGTTCTAACTCTTATAAATTGTTTATTTTCGGTTTTTTTTTTTTCATTTTTGGAACATGTAACATGAGGTGGTGATTTTCAATGGTTCGCTAATATAACTTTATGCGTATATCTTTGTGCTTTGTGAAAGTCGTTATATTTGGTAAGTCATAGCTAATATCGGAATTTGAAAAAAAATGGAAAAAATAGGGTAAGACCACATACATCTTGTACTCCACTCAAATACTTTATGGGCCAACTTAATGTATTTTCTCAACGCTTATTAATACTTCTTTTTTTTTTGGTCGAATTAATACTTTTTATATATAAAAAAAAATCACTTAATAATGCAACATTGAAGCGAAAAAAGAATATCAGAAATCTATAAGCTTCTGATCCAACTAATGAAAAAGATGTAACCTTTTGGGTGTTTCTGAGATATTTAGCAAGTTGCTGCTTCACAATTGCCCATTTTGAAAGGACAAATTATATAGCATGTTATATGATCCCCCTTTTGTATATTTAAATAATTGATTTCACCATTAAAATGTTTCCAAAATTTATTTATAGTGGACTATTGCTTCTATTATAGTTGGAGATAATAAAAAAAATTATAGTTGGAGATTTAAAATTATTTAAATTTTAAAGATAGATGTACAAACTATAATCTTTATTAATAATTATTTTTATGAAACATCTAGTTATGTTTTCAATAAAAATCATTTAAAAAATATAAGTTTAACTTATATATCAGATGAACAATAAAATGGCAGAATAACTGAATGATAAAATAGCTAAAACATTTTAGTTAAATAGAGTTTGCGCAGAGTTATCAGAAAACAATAAAAAATAGTTTTAATAGATTAACGACAGTTTATTTTTCTAATAATATTTTTAACACATCATAATAACAAAATCACGTTTCAAAAACGTGAAAATGTTAAAACCTAATAACTGTTCTAAATAATAATAAAAATATCTGAATCACATCTTTAAACCATGAAAACGTAAAGCTAGTATAACTTTGTTTATATAGTGGACGATTAATTTGTTGTTGCTGGAGATGTATAAGTTGTAGATTTTAATTTCTTAAATTTGATAGCAAAATCATTATTATATTCTCATAAATGATTAAGGTTATATATGTGTATATATATTTTTTTTAATTTTTCGCCAATAAACATACAGAAATATGTTGGTTTGAATCTGGTGATGACATATAGTCATATATTATTAGTGCAAACCACTAACCTACACATCATGATTATGTTATATATAGTAACGTCAAAATAATGTTAAATAGTCTTTCCAATTAATCATTGTAGCAGGGAAATGAAAACCTCATTACTGGCCATTCATTTTGGGACAAATTGACGTCCACTAAATTTTTTATTTTTTTTCCTTGTCGACTGCTTATTCATTAAAACACCGATTTCATGGAAGAAATCCATTAAAAAATAGATAAAATTTTCTAATGGAGGCAAAGGATCAAAGAACTACTCCCATAGTAAGATATATTAATAGTCCGACTCTAAGAACATAAAGTTTGGGAATTTGCTGGAAATGGATACAAATATTTGTAGACATCTAGATAAAGCAAAGGCAGCCAGATATCTCTATAGAGATACAGCCATAAGATACATGACAATGAGATACATAAAAAACACAAAAATCTATGGACACTCGAAGATTTTTAATTGGTATAAATAGTAAAAATGAGATGAATCAATAAAATAAAAAATGAATGAAATATAAATAAATGAAATAAGGTTTGTGTTAATATTATCATTCATGTTTAAATCCACATAACATATTGTTGACAAAATATATATATGAATGACAAAATAATATATTTGTTCCATTGGTTTTCTTTTAATGCAATATAGTAGATAGAAGTGACAAAATTGTTCATAAATTATTTTGAATGGAATCTGTGAATCTTGTTTTTCGATGTGTTTTTATTATAAATGATAAATTTGATTGGGATATAGATGAATGTTTCGTTCTACCATATAAGTATTATTCAATTAATTGCACAACACAATTCTATATGTCGGTGTTAGTTAATGCTTTTATATCAAAGCATAGGGTTGTTGTAGATTAATGGAGATAAATTTATCGGATATCTGTTTATTGTGATGTCGTTTGTGGTCCCATGTTAATGCTAAATATATATATCGTTAATGTGGTGTAAGGAGAACCGTCCATCGTAAAATCATTTGTGGAACCGTTAATTGTATTTTTAAATCTTGCATGAAATTAAATTTGCTCGTTGTGAATAACATCATCATTTATAATAGGTTAAGAAATAGTATTCCCTCCGTTTCAACTTAAATATCGTTTTAGAAGATTTTTTTGTTACAAAATAAGGGTGTAAATGGATACATAATTAGAGAAACAAAATTTGGTGGAATTGGGCATTCCTACGAAGTTTTATTATTTACTATTAAAACAAGTGAAACCCAATTCCATTCAATTCCATTCAATTCCACATGAAAAAAAAATTGTTTTTATTCCCAAAATTTTAGAAAGGATGTTCCTCTACTATTTTCAAGAGGAATAAGTGGAACAAAATTATTCATCTATAATCTCAATTCCACTAATATTTATTCCACTTATTTCTTTTTTATATTCTTTTAATGCTTTAAGTGTTGTTTTATGATTCCAATGCAATTTTAGCTACAAATTCATCTCTTTTGCCCCTAATTAAATTAATTAAAACATTAAATACTATACATTTTCAATAGTAAAATAAAAGTAAAATTGAATTGTTAACTTTTTTTTAATTTGTGTGAAAATGGTCAAAACGACAAGNGAGTATATTCTAATGATGAATATAAGACAAACAAAATAAAATAAATAATTACTTGTGTATTTATGATTATGGCTATATATGTTTTGCTTAAATTACAATTTGTAAATCTAGTTTGTGTAATAATAGCAACAAAATCAAGCAATGATTAGTACCAGTCAGTAGAGAAGAGTACTATTTCGGTTACACCGAACCAGAATCATGTATGATGCTGTGTATATAAAGGAATGATTTACGTATATATTTATTATAATTATCAACGGCTTATCACATATTTATGGAAAATTAGTAACCATATTATTTTTTCAAACATCTTAGATTCCAATTAATTTTTGCAAAATTTGTTAAAACGACGACGTCTTGTCTTTTTTAATCAAAACCAAATTTCTCAAAACGGCGTCGTTTTGATATTACGTTCCAACTGGGATTTATATATGGCATCTAAGTCATCACCGTTAAAACGATTTAACGGGTTGACTAAAGAAATTCGGATCAATGTATGTTTAGACCAAAAAAAATTAATACGTATATGGATATTCAACTAATAAAGGGTTTAGGTATGAATTCGCACATCAAAATTGTTCATGACCTAATCGGTACCACTTAAAAGTATTGAAGTAGGAATTGGGCGTTTTTCCGCTAGAGTACATTAATAAAACCAAAACCCTTTCATTTTTTTTTTTTGTTTGAATGAAACCAAAACCCTTTCACATGGAAAAAGTTTTCACTAGAGTACGCCAATATATATCTATATATATATTATATCATTGAAAGTAAACAACAAATCAAAGAAAGAATGTGGAATAAGGTCGAAGAAGGGAGCATGGAGATTTCCATGGAGGAAAAAAGTTCTAGAAAAACGAGAAAGAAGATTCTAATTAAACTTCCGAAGAAGATGAAGAAGATTCTAAAGAATCTATGGAATGTCGGAAGAGAAGATACGAGGAGAGTGAAACATGCTTTGAAAGTAGGAGTTTCCTTAACAATGGTGTCCTTGTTGTATCTCATGGAACCTTTCTTCAAAGGTATCGGAAAAAATGCAATTTGGGCAGTCATGACCGTCGTTGTCGTTCTCGAATTCTCTGCCGGTAAATATATCAACAATTATTTGCATTTTTTCATATTTTTTTAATTGCATTTATTTGATTGTGATCTTATCTTAATTTTACTCATATTCGTCATGA
>PKMM01026164.1:1522006-1549796 GCA_002933915.1 Eutrema heterophyllum | reverse complement strand
TTTGTGGTTAGTCCACGGACTCTTTTAAAAAAATTAATTTTTTTGTGTCTAACTTTTTATAAAATTAGTAAAATATTTTTCAACTTTTGTTTTGATATATATTCAAATAAAATATAATAAATTATAGTGAAAATATAGCAAGCTTTCGAATAGATTTTTTTTTAAAATATATATGGATTGATTATCATTTTAAAATATATGTATTAAAATAATTAAGAAATTAAATAATAAATAACCTCTTTAATGGCAACAAATACTTTCCATAAATTCTCTTCAATACTTTTAAAAAACAATTATATTTTTTTTCTTTTGATTTTTTGTTATTTGTAATACCTGTAATAAGTTACAAAATAAATTTCATTTTCCTAAATGAATTTTTAAATAATAATATAGAGATGTCTATAACCGTATACATAGACGTTTAGAATGACTTATATAGTAGGGAATAATTTTCTTTCTTTTTGTTATCAATCCAAAAAATCAATTTATATAGACACGCAATAAAAATATATAAACTGTTCACATAATTGATAACAAATCTTTTAATATATCCACATTTTTTTAATTGAACCTATCATTTTTTCTTTTCTTTGGGTTATCCTCTTTCCCTCATATCTAACTTATTTTATTTGCTTCATTGTTATATATAAAAAGTTTTCTAAATTAAAGCTTTTTAACAATGAATTAATTTAATAAAAAAAAACAATGAATTAATTTCTATAAATTAAAGATATCTACAACTACATTTTATACTCATATGTGTAACAGGCTCGACGATAACGTACATGAGGTTTCTTCCGTACATAAAGAAAAACTACGATTACGGTATGCTTGTATTTCTTTTGACGTTTAATCTAATCACAGTATCAAGTTACAGAGTTGATACTGTGATTAAGATCGCACATCAGAGATTTGTTACCATTGCTATGGGTATTGGCATTTGCCTCTGCATGAGCCTTTTGGTTTTTCCGATATGGTCTGGTGATGACCTTCACAAATGCACCGTTACTAAGCTCCAAGGTCTCTCTCGCTCTATTGAAGGTATATAGCAAATTATAGTTATACATATATACATAATGTAAAGTACATTATATACATAAATGGTTTTTATCTATACATAGCATGTGTGAGTGGGTATTTTGAGGAGAAGAAAGGCAAAGAAAATTCAGATTCTGAATCTGAATCTGATGATGAAGACATAATCTACAAAGGGTATAAGACTGTTTTGGATTCTAAATCCTCAGATGAAGCACTCGTAAGTCCTTTTAAACCAAAATCTTTATTTCAACTCCGACTAAATTCTTGATTGACATCGCCTATTGCATATCTTTGTATAAGCATAAATACATATATATTTATAACAGTCTACTTACAAAAATATATAAGAGATTACAGATAAGATTAATAAATTACATTGTATATTGTATATCTTTGTAAGCATAAATTCAATGTTTATAACAATACATACTTATAAAAATATCTAAGATATTACAGATAAACTATATAAAAAAAAAAGACAAAAGATAACAGTTAATCGTTTAATAAAAAAAAAAACTCTCACAACTAAAATATAAAGAACTAATTCATGGCGGTTGAGTGGTTTAACGTTCACGCTATAAATTTGAGAGATTATAGTTCGAGCTTTTCCTATCCGATTTCAAATTTTCTTGACCATTATAGATGCGTTAAATGACAAAATATTCAATTCTTCTACATGGTTTGAAGACTGGCCTGGATTTCGGTCTGAGATTCCCGGTTACAAAAAAAAACAATTAATCTTTTTTTATAATGTAAAAAGTCAAAATAGTAAGAAAATATCGAACATATGGACATATATATAGGCAATGTATGCAAGTTGGGAGCCAAGACACACAAGGCATTGTCATAAATTTCCATCCCAACAATATATCAAAGTTGGATCTGTTCTTCGAAAGTTTGGTCACACTGTTGTTGCTCTTCACGGTTGTTTACAAACCGAGATTCAGGTAAATTCTTGTAAGTTTTTATCTGCATATATAAACTACAACGTGTAGTTTTACATAATGTTTTTTATGTTAATTTTCAAGACTCCAAGGTCTATTCGTATCCTCTTCAAGGATCCTTGTGTTAGACTAGCCGGAGAAATCTGCAAAGTTTTGTCTGAACTCTCCGAAAGCCTTCGAAACCGACGTCATTGCTCGCCGGAGATTCTCTCCGACAATCTCGAAGTGGCTTTAAAAGATCTCAACACCGCAATAAAATCACAACCTAAGCTCTTCTTGGGGTCTAACCTTCACAGTGACATCACCAACAAGCACTTAAACGGCAACGTTTCATACTACAATGATCATAACTCAAACGGCATCGTATCATATCACAACGACAATAATAACTTAAACGGCAACGTTTTAGGTCAAACCACGCAACGGGACGACGTCGTATCAAAACCTCGCTTAAACAGTGCCGTTTCGATCTCTAGCTCTATGGGTGACACGTCACATCGGAGATCGGTGAAGAGATCGGCGGAGATCGGAGAGAAGAGAAGATTGAGGAAACAATTGAGCAAAATAGCGGTTATGAAAAGTTTGGAGTTTTCGGAGGCGTTACCGTTTGCTGCGTTTGCGTCGCTTCTTGTGGAGATGGTGGCGAGGCTTGATTCTGTGATTGATGAGGTGGAAGAGCTGGGAACGATCGCCTGTTTCAAGGAGTACGATAAGACTGTTGATCGGATTGAGAAGCCGGTGGATATAGTGGTTGGAGACTAAACCGATCGGTCAAAATTTGGCTTGGTTTGGTTTGGTACAGTTTTCTATGTGATTTGATTCTGTTTTGCGATGAACAATGAGAATCGGTTTCGTGTTTTTCATTTTTCGGAATTGGTAAAATGAGTTGGTAATTTTCGATGGTAAAAAAAAAAAACTAACAGAGTACGTGGAAGAAAAGAAAAAAAGAAGTGAGAAAGGGCCCAACCGGGTTCGAACCGGTGACCTATTGATCTGCAGTCAATTGCTCTACCACTGAGCTATGGACCCAAGTTGTTAAGGTTCCACGATGTTTATTATTAATACCTTTACATTAAAAAACCACATTCTCGTTTTTGACGTCAAGAATCACATTATATAGCTTATAAAGTTGTATGGTCCCCCTATCATTCCTTTTTATAAAAAGATTGTTGTACGCATAATCATTTTTATCAACTTATCACTTCCACAAAAGTTTGTTTTAAAGGTTATATAGTGACGTCAGGAAAAAATGTTTGTTTGTATAGTGTGGTGGTCCAATTAATCATTATAGTAGAAATGAGATATCGTTGGATATATAATTAATTCGAATTGAAAGATGACAATAATACATAGTCCTATTGGAATTTTTTTTTTTTAAAATTACATAGAGAAGATAAAATACGTAACGACAAACATTTGTATATAAATCCATAATAATAAGGTAATATAATGAAAAGAAAAAAAACAGAATAACTCATAATTAAACCATCCATAGTCCAATTCTAAAAGTTGGAAGACTCGAACGATAAAAGGCGTTTTTGTCTTAAAGAGAGACTGCAAAGATACTCTCCTCCGTCTAGGAGAAGTCTGAGAAACCGAATAAACCGGTTTGATCATATCCACGATAACCGGTTTGCATAGATTCATACATGTTCTGATCTACATTCGTAGTATACAAGGTACTCGCTGGAAAATCCACGTTTTGATTACCAATGACCGGAAAATCAAAGTCTTGAAAGTACTGAGATGCAACATCTTGGATTTGAGGATAGTCCTACAACAAAAAAGTTAAACCGGTATTAGATAAAAAAATTCCGGTTCCAGTTTAGTTATTGGTCAATTTATATAATGTGAATACATACTTTTGAAGAATCGAGAATGAAATCAGGTGAAATCCAAATGTTGGAAGAGTCCGTTTCAGTAGAAACCGGATTGACCAATGAGTCAAACGGCATCGCTTCATCGCGACTAGGTGAAGTTACTCGACTCGAATAACCCGAACTGTCTCCTGATCCAAGTGTTTGTTCACTTGGATTTTTCCGGATTCTTGAATTAGTCTTGATCTCATTCTTCTTAGCCACACGACATAATACAAAAGCTCCCTGTAATTAAACACATTTCAATTCTCAACTTTCTCTCATCAAACAAATTATACATTTTCGAATTTGATCAAAATGTAAATTAAGTTCTTACCTTGAAATGTTGTGATCCTTGTGATAAATTCTCATCATCGCATAGTCGATATTCATGCATGAGCCAACTGGTTCTATCACCTAACGGGGCACGGCCTTTATAGAAAACTAGGGTTTTTCTATAGCCAATCGTAGAAGATGAACGACAAGTAATTTTCCGGTCTTTTCCGGTTGCCTTCCAATAACCGGCCTTTGTTCCTCGGTTTGTACGAAAACCATTAGGATACTTTTTGTCCCTTGAACAGAAGAAGAACCATTCCATGTCCCGGTTTGGAAGAAAAGACTTGTCTAATAGTAACAAATAGAAAACTTTGTTAAGAAAATCGAAAAGTATTAAAAATATTTGAAAATAATTATGAAATTTAAGTTAATTACCTGGTAACTCCCAAGGATCAAATTTATATAGATCGATAACAGGAATGACTTCAAGCTCGATCTCGAGGCCTTCGACTTTTCTTTTCAAGTAATAGTCAATGAGTTCTTCATCAGTAGGATGAAACCGGAATCCTGGAGGTAAACATGAACTTCCCATTCGCAATAACTCTCAGACTAAGTGACTTGCTACACAAGAAATAGCTAAATCTTGACCCACGTGATTAATTATAATTTAGAAAGCGATATTAATTGAAGTCACGAAGCTATAACTGTTAATATTTGGAAAATCCAGAAATAGAAACTTTTCTCGACGCTAGTTTTGTTCTTAAGAAAAGATTGCAACTCAAGTCGATTGCATTCTTTGTGTGACAAGAACATTGTCTGAAAAAAAAAATGTTTTCTATGACAAAAAAAGAAAGCAATTAACCAAAAATTTCCCGAAATCTTTAAATTTAAGAGAGGAATTTCGAAAGAAAGAAATAATGGTGTGAAAGCTTCGAAAGTGATTAGCGAATGATTAAGAGTGATTGAGAAATTAGAAGGTTGGTAGAGTGTTGAATGGTTGTGGAGTGCTGAATATTTATAGAACAATGTTGGTAGGACATTGACTAATAAATAAATGTTAATTGGAATTATAAAAAGATTATTAGAATGTGCCTTTTTTTTTTTTAAACTATGGGAGACCGATAAAGTGAACTTGTCTGAAGTTCTATAAAAAAAAATATTCCAAAATAAATGCACCTAGACTCAAAAAGTTATGGACTTGTTCACACTTAGTCACAAACAACTATCAACTCATTCATATTGGCTTATGTCTTTCGTTTTGGTTATCTTTTTGATTATCATATTTGTGTTTCTATTAGGCTTACCATTATAATTTAAAACACTACAACTAATATGTGATATAGTATGTCAATTTAGTTTATCTTCGTATCAAATCAACCAATTTGTTATATATTTTAAACCAACAAATGCTTAGATATCATAAATTCTTAATGTGTACAACTTATATATTTATTTATTTTTGATTTCTACAACAACTTTTATTTTAAAACGAGTTAAAAGTTTCCCAGTCATATATTACCGTAATACTGAGTTTTAAAATATTGCTCCACGTCACCATGCGTAGGACAAAAGAACTTTTTAGTGTAACTAATCACTTTTATGTCATACGAAAAAAAGGAAGACGAAGAAAGTTACAATGAAAACTACACTTGAGTCGGAACAAGCAAGCGGACCCGCGGCTGCTCTAATCGGACCAAAAACATATTTTTTCTAATTAAATTTATTTGTACATGTCTTTAAGAAGTACCAAAGAGTCACTTTGAATATTTGTTGGAAACAAATAATTCAGAAGTTGTCATACAATACAACTATTAAGATATAAAGTTCTTTAATAAAATAGAAAAACTATTGAGATATAAACAGTTACAACAAAAAAAAACTATTGAGATATAAAGTTTCATCTCCGGCAATGGTGGAATTTGTTGAAACAAGAACTTTACAAAAGAGGTTTGAATTGAAGTTGTACAGAGCTGAAACATGAAATCTGGAATCTAAAATGGAACCAAGGTTACATCTGAACCTACAATGAATTAACATGAAAACAAACTTGATTAGACAACAAAAACAAAAAAAAAGAACTTGATTAGACGTAAAAAGAAAAAGAAAAGTAAATGTGATATATAGATGGAGATAAGTGAAGATTTAAGAATCGGAAAGTGTCTTAATCATGCAAGAATGACATGATAGAATAAAATGTCATTTCGTCTAGTTTATGAAATATATACACCCAAAACGGTTAATTATGGCAATGTAAGTTAATGTCAACCAATGATGATAGGTCAATTAACTATTTAATGTCAATGTCTTGCTCGAGCATTGAACCCGTCGCACGTTGCACTCACGTATAGTGCCTCAGAGAAACAAACTACAAGAGCAAGAGCAATTTTTTGAACATTACAAGAGCAAACAAGCTACTATTTATTCGAACATTATCTAAATAGAAACTTAATCCTGAATTCTGTATTGATATTTTGAACCGTTTTTGGTTTAGTTCGGTTCGGAATTGAGCAACCTAGTGAAAAAAAAGTTCAAAAGAATGACTTCAGTTGACGGTAACAGAGGTTTGGTTTTATTCTAATTCAAAAGAATGACTTTGATAGAGTAGGAATATTCCCCCACTACTTTAGCTTTATTAACCCATGGTAACGTTCAAGGGAAAACTACCGGGAAAATTAAATAAAAAATCCTTAAAAGCACAAATAATGCATCATCTAGTAGGAAAATACTCGAAAAGGTTTGTCTGTCTATACGAATAACGGATCTATTATAATGTTTTTGCGTGTGAAAGCGTTTTGTCTAGTTTAGCCAATGAATTAATGTTTCTGCATAGATATATAATTTTATTTAAACTCTAGAATATGTGAGTTTTCTTTTGGATTATTGATACACGATTTTCGGAGGTCCAAACTTGTTAATTGCATGTCGTGATCATGTATGATGTGAATAAATTTTGTCTATATGAACTCAGTCATCATTTGTAAGATGATCAAATCTCTTAATAGATATGATGGTGTAATAGACAAAAACTTGTAGTATAGTTGGTGTATATTAGTACCGGACCTCCATCATATTAAACTTCAAACGTTAAACCTATATAGTGTGCGTGTAAGAGTTGTAGACGATAAAAAAGAAGAAGATATAATTCAAATTCGTTTTTTTCTTTCTTCTGTTAACTAATTTAAATATCTCTGAATTGGTAGAAATGTATTTTAACAACTACATTGTTATATTATATCTAGTTTGGATTTAAGGATAGTGGAATGTTGTTATCATAGTTACATAACTAACAAATCCTAACCAATTGATTAATGTATTTGTTTTGTTTTTGTTTTATGAAGGCGGAAAAATAAACATCAAACGTATCTCATCAAAGCCACCAACCCAATAAGTAGCTAATTCTAGCTTATGAAATATAAATTGTGTTAGAATTTGAAGTTAATTAGATTCATAAATTGGAAGGTTAAAAAAGGGAGAGGGTGAAATTGGTGGTAAAGAAGTTATGAGAATAGGAGACAATCATCTTATCACTTAATCACACTTTGTCTCTTCACCTTTTTCTTCTTTTGCTTTCGGCTCTCTTCTTTTCTTTCTCTACTTTATTTTTCTACTTTTTTCATCTTTTTTTTTGGTTGCCTCTTATTAACCAACTATAAACGTTTTAAGTAATGGAAATTTATTTTGATGTATCAAATAGGATGCGAAAAACTATAAAAATATAATAATGTGGAGTATAAATTAGGCTTACATCATTGTTTTATGTATGATGTGATTTAGCTTTCCCATATGTGCGGATGTAAACTTAATTCTTTTATTCGTGTTTGTAGCATGAGATTCAGCTGAAAATTAGACTAGTTTTTATAGCTGCAATCTCTATGACAAAGAAAAATTACATCATGTGAAATCAACTAGTGTTTTTTTGACCAACAGTACGATTTTCTTTTATTTGACTCTATATGCATTGGCAGGTTTTGTAGTTGTTCAAAATGTCAATTTTGTGTAAAATTATGATCATGACAAATGAACATAGCAAAGAAGACACAACACTAAAGCTAGGACAACATTTGTATACCTGAGCTATATATAATTCTGAGATAGCAGAAATAAGCTAGAATTTAAATCACCTTTAGAATAACTTCTATACTATAATCGTATAAGTAACAAAATATCACCTTAAAAAAAAAAGGAAACAAAATATAACTTAAAAGAGAACTACCCCATGTCGACCATAACATATAACATAGTGATTTATTGACGAAAAAAATCTAACGCAATTGTCAAAAATTTACAAAAAAAAAAAATTATTTAATTATTAAATGGTTTAATTTTACCCAGTTATTATGAACTCTACGCCATTTTTGTACGATAATATCTACTCAAATCATTTTTCGGTATTTAATCGAGATCCTACTTATACTTTATTATTGCAAGTTACATAATTTTCTGCTAAAATAAGTGTATTTATCTTAAAAAGAATGTCAAAGTCAAATCTAATCCCCATTACTTAAGATATTTATGGTATTAGTAAGTCTATTTATACTTTTTTGTTAAGTCTATATATACTTGTTATATTATAATGATTTGCATATGCAAATGAACATAACAACCTCCACTGTATGAAAAAAATAAATAAAAACCTCCACTGTATGTGTTGGGAAATCTAAGAACAAGATCCAAAACGTACGCTTTTTGAATAAGTGTATTTGAATATGTCTTCTTTGGTTTGAATACTGCAGGTTGATCGGTCAAATGTTGACTTTGCAAATTACGTATTTTAAATTGTTTGAACTGCAATGCGAAATTTAGGTTTTTCAAATGCCCAAATCCCAACAAAGTGAAAAAAATACTTTAAAAAGAAAGAAAAAATCTGTATAGTTACCAAAATAACAACGGACTTTTTTTTTACCAAAATTTGGGTAGATACAAAAATATAAACGAATCATTTAACAGACGAAAAAATGCTCATAATTGACAGTAAAATGTTCATTTAATTCTTCACCTATTTGCAATCGGTGCTTTTTATTCCTAACTATCGCTTACGCAAAGTAATTTCTGACGTCGTTGATTTCGCAAAATCGTGATAAAAATAGTCAACTGTTAACCTTGAAATGGCAAAACGTTAAATCTATTTATCTGTCGTCACACAAATTCTTATTTAATTCCCCAACAATTTGCAATCGGCAAATTAATTCCCTAACTATCTGTCTGCGTAGAATAATTTCTCAACTCACAGTTGACTTTGCAAAATTATGATAAAAATAGTCAACTGTTAACCTCAAGAAGTTTTGATCTTCATCATCGTTCAAACCTTTGTAAATGCAATGCTAGCTCGTTACAATAATAAAAAGCCGTATTCCAATATCGATGTATGAGAGTCTAACTTAGATCATCAAAGATATGAGTCTAACTTAGATCATCTAAGGTATGAGTCTAAATCCATAACTCATCGTGTAGGGTCCATTAAATAACATAATCACCATGAATAGTAAGGAAATCTATATACGGCGCATTGAACTTCTCCAAATACCACTAAAGCAAACCCCCCCCCCCCCATCTCTTAATTCTAAAATAAATGAAAAGACGATAATCCTTTACAATCAAACAGATTGAGAAAATTAACAAAACTTTGAGCCGCAGATTGGATTGAGAAAATTAACAAAACTTTGAGCCGCAGATTGGACCTATCTAATGAAAAAGGTTTGAACGATGGCAAATATCGAAATTTCTTGAGGTTAACGGTTGACTATTTTTATCACGATTTTGTGAAGTCAACCACGAGTTGATGAATTATTCTACGCAACCACAAGTTAAAGAATTATTCTATGCAGACATATAGTTGGGGATTTATTGTGCCGATTGCAAATAGTTGGAGAGTTAAATGAAAATTTGCATGAAGATAGATAAAATGATTTGACGTTTCGCCGTGTCAAAGTTAACGATTGACTATTTTTATCACGATTTTGCGAAGTCAACGATGCGAAGCGTTAAGAAATTGTTTTGCGCAAGCCATAGTTAAGGATTAAAAACACCGATTACAAATAGGTGAGGAATTAAATGACAATTTTCTCCTTAGTTGACAGTAAAAATAAAAAATGGTTTCACTGTTAAAAAAAAAACAAAATTCACTGTGACAGAGAGGTACAACACAACAATGCAACATACAATATGGACCGGTTTAAAACCTAAGCAGGTCTATAAGTAGCCATAAGCAGATATATATAGGCCAATCTTTTATCGGCCCATAAAAGCCCATATGATCATATTACTGTTGAGCCGTCATTTCGAAATCAAGATAAGATGTTCTGAATCTTCTGATAAATCTCTCTCATGTTTCAGAGACACAAAGCCATCTTCACGCTAAAACCTCTCGCTCTGCGTTTCTCATGGCGAGTGTTCTCTCCACAGCCATTGATCTCTGTTTCAATCCCCAAAATCCAGATACAAAGAAACACAGTCTATTCTTAAAGCCTTTTTCTTCAAGACAATCTCGTACCAGAAAGCTCAACATTTCCTGCAATTCTTTGAAACAACCTAAAACCCTAGAAGAAGAGCCAGTCACCAAAACCCCATCTCTCTCTGAGCAACTCAAGCCTCTCTCGGCGACAACACTAAGGCAAGAGCAAACCCATGTCTTGTCTAAACCGAAATCTGTCTGGGTCAATCCCACAAGACCCAAAAGGTCAGTTCTTTCACTCCAGAGACAGAAACGCTCCGCTTACTCTTACAACCCTCAAATCAAGGATCTTAGGGCTTTTGCTCAGAAGCTCAATAGTTCTGATTTCACCGAAAAGTCTGAGTTTTTAGCTATTCTCGATGAAATCCCTCATCCACCAAATAGAGATAACGCCTTGTTGGTGTTAAATAGCTTAAGGCAATGGCAAAAGACTCATATGTTCTTTGATTGGGTCAAAACCAAGAATTTGTTTCCCATGGAAACCATATTTTACAATGTTACAATGAAATCTCTGAGATTTGGGAGGCAGTTTCAGCTTATAGAGGAGATGGCACTTGAAATGGTGAAGGATGGTCTTGTGCTTGATAACATTACTTATTCAACTATCATCACTTGTGCGAAAAGGTGCAATCTTTACGACAAAGCTATTGAGTGGTTTGAGAGAATGTATAAAACCGGTTTGATGCCTGACGAGGTCACTTACTCTGCAATTCTTGATGTTTATTCCAAGTCAGGAAGAGTTGAGGAGGTTCTTAGTTTGTATGAAAGAGCGGTGGCTACGGGTTGGAAACCTGATGCTATAGCGTTCTCTGTGTTGGGTAAAATGTTTGGGGAAGCAGGGGATTATGATGGGATTAGGTATGTTTTGCAAGAGATGAAATCTATGGATGTGAAGCCTAATGTGGTTGTGTATAATACTTTGTTGGAGGCTATGGGAAGAGCGGGGAAACCGGGTTTGGCGAGGAGTCTGTTTAATGAGATGCTCGAGTCGGGTTTGACTCCGAACGAGAAAACTTTGACAGCTCTTGTGAAGATTTACGGGAAAGCGAGGTGGGCAAAAGATGCGCTTCAATTGTGGGAGGAAATGAAGGCTAAGAAGTGGCCGATGGATTTCATTTTATACAACACGCTGTTGAATATGTGTGCTGATATTGGATTGGAGGAAGAAGCAGAGAGGCTTTTTGATGATATGAAGGAGTCTGGGCAATGTAAACCCGATAGTTTTAGTTACACGGCGATGCTGAATATATATGGGAGTGGTGGAAAAGCCGAAAAAGCGATGAAATTGTTTGAAGAGATGCTAGAAGCTGGGGTTCAGGTTAATGTGATGGGATGCACTTGTTTGGTCCAATGCTTAGGGAAAGCAAAAAGGATAGATGATTTGGTTAATGTGTTTGATCTCTCGATTCAGAGGGGGGTTAAGCCCGATGATAGGCTTTGTGGATGTCTTCTTTCTGTTATGGCCTTGTGTGAGAGTAGTGAAGATGCTGAAAAGGTTATGGCTTGTTTGGAGCGAGCTAATCAGAAGCTGGTGACATTTGTGAAGCTGCTTGTAGACGAAAAAACCGAATTTGAGACCGTAAAAGAAGAGTTCAAGATAGTGATCAACGAAACCCAAGTAGAGGCAAGAAGGCCCTTCTGCAACTGCTTGATAGACATATGTAGAGGCAATAAGCGGCACGAGAGAGCACATGAGCTTCTTTATTTAGGAACACTTTTCGGCCTATACCCGGGATTACACAACAAGACCATCAAAGAATGGAGCCTAGACGTGAGGTCATTATCTGTTGGTGCAGCTGAGACTGCTCTCGAAGAGTGGATGAGAACACTTGCCAACATCGTTGGACGCCAAGAGGATCTTCCTGAGCTATTCTTGGCGCAAACTGGGACAGGAACTCACAGATTCTCACAGGGACTAGCAAACTCTTTTGCCTCTCATTTGCAACAACTTGCTGCACCTTTCAGACAGAGCGATAGGGCGGGTATCTTTGTGGCTACAAAGGAGGATTTGGTGTCATGGTTGGAATCAAAGTTTCCACCTTTAGTTGCTTCTCAAGCATGATACATTATCATCTGTTATCCCAAACTAAATGACAACATTATTTTTCCCAGTAAAGTTGTTTATAACTGTAATAGCATATTGTATCTTCTGATAAAGATTCAATCTTTTTGTATCACCACAAGGAAGAAGGAATCAAATTAGTTATTTGCAGTCTTGTTCTCTCTTTCCCTCAAATGATTTGAACTTTCCTCAAAGTTTCATGCAAAAAGCTCTCATTTCACAAATGTAAATAACACCTTCCATCTCTCTCAGCTCTCTCTTACATGCATACACACCTTCAGTTACTGTTTGAAAAGACCCATAAATATTTGGGACTTCTTCCTGGCTTAGAAGCGCCAGCTATTCTGCCTCTTGGCATCATATGCTGCGCCATCGTTAAGCATATCTTGAGCATCAGTCTCCATTCCGAGCTTCGAGAGTGCTAAAGCCTGTAAATAAAAAGCTGTGGGCCATTCCGGTATGCACACCTGAGCCTGCATTGCATCTCTCAGTGCAAGTTCCTGTTGGTCTGTCATTAAGTAGGAGAAAGCCCGTCTCGCAAAAACTGTTGCAGAAGGAACCGGCATCATCCCCACTAACTAGAAACAACAGATACGGGAGTTAGAGATTCTTGTTGAACACCAAGAATTATGGATTTGTTGCTTTTTTCTCACCTTTGAGTAGTATTCAATTGAGTTCTTGAAATCCTTGTCTCGGAAAGCAATGTCCCCAAACTTTTTCGTGTTGAGCATTTCCTGCACTTGCTGTGTCCATTCTTGAAATGAAAGCTCATTTTCTGCACCTTCTTCATCTTTGTAACCGGTTTTTAGCAAAATATCGTGTACCGTCGCGAGGTCCATCTTTGAACAGGCCTTTCCAAGAGGAGAAAGCATAGTTGGTAATATTACTGTGGTCTTTGGCAAGCCCATCAAGACATGAGATGCAACCTAAGCAACAAAAAAGTAAACCAACATAAACAATTTGGATTTGAGATTCAAGATATTGTCAATTTCAGGATATATTCTTTTAAACCTCTTCTTTCTTTTGCAGTGGTGCCACTGCAGAGAGAAGAAAGGTTGTGTCAGGTCGATCCTTTGCCTCCGATTGAAGGCATTTTGAAGCAAGCTCAACTAATTTAGTCGCATCATCACTCGCATATTGCCCTTCAAGAGATGAATCCATCAATAGCAACGCGTTCTTCCCTCTTATTATATCAAGAGCCTGAAATGAACATCATCAATTCAGATAAGATAACCACAAAGAAAATGCTCGTCCGGCAAATTGACAAAAAAAAAACCGCGCATAAGAGTGAGAAAACTATAAAATTGGAGGCACATACATGGGTAGGTGGAATGTGTTTGCCGCTTAAAAGATCTAAAAGAATAGTTCCATAACTGAAGATCACACTTTCAGGAATGACTCTGCCTGCAAAACGCAGAAACCTTTTAGTCTTCAAATAAAGAGTTGGTTTGTCTTCGAGTAGTATTCACAAAGATCAAAATGTTACCTGTCCGTAAGAACTCAGGTGGCGTATAAGCTAAGTTGGTACTATAGCTTTTTCCATCTCTACTGTTCTTCATAAGCCCAAAAGTCGATAGACGAGGATCACCTTCATCGTCGAAGAGGATTCTGTATGCATTGAGGTCATGGTAGATCTTTCGGTTTTCATTGTTGCAGTAATCAAGTGCTTGTGCAATATAGTCTGCTATTCGAACACGCATTTCCCATGGAAGTGGCTGCTTTTCCCCTGCAAGCAAACACAGAAAGAAGAGAGTAAAGCATCTAAAGAAGATTATAAAGGGAGATTAAAACAAAAAGAAAGTTAAGACTATTACAGTGAAAGAGATGCTTTGAGAGAGTATCATTAGGCATATACTCTGCTACCAACAATCTCTCGTCTCCTTCAGCGCAACAACCAATCAAACTGACTAATCTCTTGTTTCTAAGCTTCCCAACACCAGTTGCTTCCACCTGATTTCATAAGGCAATCAAGGTCAACACAAGAACAGTATTCCCAATTTTGCTAAAGTAAGCTACCTGCAACAATTCTATGCTAATCAATATAACTCCTGTCAGTGTAGGAAAGTCGGATCCTAGAATATAGAAGCAGCTTTACAACCATAGTGTCCAACTTTTCTCAGACTTCAACTGCAAATAGACACAGGGAATCATATTCTCTTATCAAAAAATGATTGTCTTTATCCCTTTCAGTAACTAATAACCATTCCTTTCACTAGTTATCGATGAGCTTTGCCTCAACAATGATCAGATAGTCTATAAGATTCTAAATTAAGGGTCAATGAATCGATAAACAGGTTACCAAACAGAAAATCCAGCATCGACCTTTCTCAGATTTCTTACCACAAATTGCTGAGCATCAGGCCAAGACTGCCTAGAGAATCGCTTGATGGCTACGAGGTGATTCCCTTCGAGCTTCCCTCTGTAAACCACATTGGGAGCTTTCTCTCCACCTTCAGAGACAATGCAGATAGGGCTAAACCCATTGGTAGCTTTCCTCAGCTCATTTAGATCAAATTCTTTAAAACTTTGGTTCTCCTGATCCACTTGGTCCCCATTTACTGTTAACCCACAACAACACATAGCCGAAAAAGGCAATTAATTAAATCTAAACATGAGTTTAAATCCAAAAAGGTAGAAACTTTCCAACTTTGTGTCTGCTTTTAAGCCTTCACGCACAAATTAAAGCAAACACATAAAAAGAACAGACGGAAGCAAGCATAAAGACGAACCAAATCTGCAGATTTAGTACCGAGCAAAGAAAATGTGGAGTTCTTAGGGATGATTACCTGATTCTGGTTTGTTTGGAACTGATGGATCATCAGAAGAAGGTAGATTAGCAGTTTTGGAATGTAAGCAACCCATTTTCTTTCTTTCTTTAGCTTGATCTCACATCAAAAGTTTGAGCAATTTGTTACCCACAAAGATGAGAAACAGGAACTGAAAGATAAATGCTTAAAGTTGAGGGATTTTTCTGACTTGTTTTTTGGATTGAGGTAACAACAATGGTGGTGGGATTTGATTTGGGTATGGATTTGTGCTTTGTAAGCAGTTGAGGAGGCAGTAGAATATAAATTTCCCCGCACATTAAAAGAAATTAATAAAATTTGAAAAATTAAAAGAAAAAATGAAGTTGCTACTTGCTAGAGAGAGAGAAAGATCTGAAAGTTAGCTTCAAAAGCTGCAGAGTTGAAAAAATAGAGGTAAAATAAAATCTTAATTTTCCTGCTCTATAAGATTTTGCTTGAGTATGCTTTTTTCCTCGGTACAAAACACAAAGTTAAATATTTGGGTTTCAGTTTTTTGTTTGATGTTATTATTATTATTTTTTTTGTGAATTGTGTGATCTGAATTATTGAAGTTTTTGCAATATATTTAAGTACAAAAAGCATATGAATTATTCGAATTATCTAGAAAAACCAGTTTTAGTTGGGATAAAATTTAGATTTTTTTTATTTAATAATTATACCAATACAAACAATTTTTTTTAACACTGATACAAATTATTAGAACTAAGACAATTTTACAGCAATATAAAGATAAATTTACGACGAATAACGTTACTTGTTCCACAATGATTCACGATTACGATGAACGGCTTCTCTTGCATCATGTTAGAGATTTCCTTATAAGTTTGTCTCCGTTAATCTGCATAAATTGCATCATCTGAAATTTGAACTTCAGACTTCCTAATATAAAAACATTAATGAACAATTTAATCAACCACGAAACTAAAAGAAGTTCTACAATAATACAAATGATTAGATCATTATTTTAGTTGTCGAATATTTTATTTTGCAATCGCTTATTACATTTATACCGTCGATTCAAATTAAATTACCAATCGAAACTATGGAAATAATGGGTACAAGCTCTGTTCTCTTTTCTGCCTAACTATGTAGAAAATTATAATAATTTGATTGATTTCTATTGATCTATGAGATAAAAATGTCAAGACGATTTGGTTTGTGTCACTCTTGTTTTTTTTTTTTTTTTTGAAATATTGCGTTTTTGCTCTTACTTTTGCTATGACAATTTTTTTTTTTTTTAATGGAGAAAGAGAAAAGGTCACAATGTCAGATCACATGACATGTCTATCATGAGGCACGTGCCACTACCTTCTCGGGTCCTGAGGTTTACCGAAGATGGAAAGTAACTATATTTCACTACTTTTTTTTTGAGTTTATTGTATGTCTTGTTTCAAATATATATATCGCAGAAGTGTCCTGACAAGTGACAACATAATCGGTATTTAATATATACTACAAATTTGAAATTTTCCAAATATATAAGTACCGTTATAACATGATTCTTTTCACACAGAAAGTCTTCGGTATCAATCAAAGTACTCTTAAATAAACCTATTCACCGACATATAACATATTAGTAACAATATTTTGTTTTCAAACAAATACGGGACTTGTAATAATAAACAGATCTTTGAATGATACTTGAATCTTATATATGTCTTAATCTTTATGTCCTGAATAATTTATTACTCTAAAGTGGACCATAAACAAAAAAGAATCTTGGACCGAATCATACACTAATCATATGAGAATTGCTCCAAGGACAAAAAAAAAAAAAAAACAAAGCAATGCAAACAATTTTGGCTCATTCTGATCTCTAAATATAACCCATTAACCAAGCTACTCCGCTTTGTACAAAATCGTAACGAAAAAACAATAATTTGATAGCACTAATACGTCGGAGAATATTTTATCATTTCTTATAAAATTAGAAAGTTTAACATCGTAGAATTACTAATTTACTAGTGGTACACAATTACACACATTATCCTCGAGCCTGACTATTTTACTGGATTCAATGCGTATACATAAACTAATTATTTTCGTAACAATACACTAGAGTCAATTAGCTCAATAACCTATAGTATTTCATCTTCTTGATCCCCTTTTTTTCCTTGGAAAATTCTGATTCCTTCCCACTCTTTTACTTCCTTAATGTTAAGTCTTCAACTATGAATTTTCTGTTTTTTTTTCCCGAATAAATAGATCCAAAGCATCGAAACCATCACCTGATCAATTACAATGAAAAAAAAAAGCCTGAATTTAAATTTAGGGTCGAAACTGTATAAACCTATTACTCTGGGCCATAATCCATAGTTTACAATAGTTACGGGTTACCTGCGTTTCTTTTATTCTTCTACTTCGCTGCTACTAGATGGCGAAGTACTGTTTCCTCCGCCTCCGTCGTCGCCCCCGGCGACCCAATACTGCTTAACGGCGAAGAGGATTTTCTCCGGCACAAGTGGACCATCCTCGTGATCCATCAGTTTAGTGTCCCATCTCATTCCGTTTGTAATCTTTCTTACATCGTTTAAAACATCAACCTCGTCTCTGAAAATAACCGTTCCTTCCGGTCGCAAAATCCGATCCATTTCAAGGAGAATGTCTTCAATTTTGCAGCTGCATTATGAAAATTTCGATAGTTCTGTGTAAGATTCACAGAAAGTTTGTAGCTTTAGCCTTTATGTGAAATTTAAAGGCAAATGCTAGTGTTTTAATCTTTGGTTGATCCATATTTGTTCAAAATAAGAAAAAGGGTGGATTCTTAACGATGATAAGAACATAAATGTGTAATCTTTTGGATCTAGAGAGTAACAGAATCTCAGAGCTAACCTGTTCTGATACAAGCTGAAGACATTGTTTGCGTGGATGAGATCATATGTTCTCGGATAAGTCGAAAAGCCCTCACACCTGCAGATTTTTTGAAAGGAAACATATCAGATTCGGTGTTCAATGTTTGTCCAGAGAAGAAAACATTGTGAGTTTTTTTTCTTTTTTGCTTTTACCAGTCATGGTAGATGCCGATAAGACCCCGATCGAATACAACACTTAAAGTATTGTTTGCAATGGTTGGAACAACATTCATAGCCCAAGATTTAGGCGATTCAAGTGCAGCTGCGAATCCACCAAGTCCAGCATTCATATCCATCACATTACGGTATCTCGTGCTACCTATCAGTCTATTGATTCTCTTGTAGTTACTCACTTGCTTCTTCCATATTTTGGTATCTTCTTGGTATGATTCAGCGTTCACTCCCTCAACCAAACCTCTGGTTATACATGGAGGCACTGAAAATAGCCTCTCCGGAAACTTCTTCAGCTTCCCTCCCGCGACTTCTTCTTCGTTTGATACTTTAGGGAATGGAGTCACACATACTTCCATTTCCTTGTACCAGACATCATCAGTGTCTTTTCCTTTGCAGGTTTCAACAGATGATGATGACCTATCGCATGATAGGTCATTTGTTTTCTTTATCCAGATTGCAATGGCTCCTTTCTCATACTTCTTCTCCCAGCATAAGGACTCTGCGATTTTCTCTATTTTCTTTTGCTCGGCATTGAGTTCTTTCTTAGACCGCTTCCACGTCTTGTAGTATGTTTTCCCGTTGATTGGAGGCCCGGATAAGACCCAGTAACCTCCCGGTCTCAGGACTCTATCGACTTCCATTAAGTACATTCCCTCTGCACAATCAATCTAGTGAATTTTGAGTCATTTCCGTTGAAAAGACTCAAAGAGTATCAATAGAGCAAATGTATCACCATTTGAGGTCCACGGTATCAAACATCGAGAGCAATGAGCCATATCAAAGGCTCTTGGTGGGTATGGAAGACGAATTGACCCGAGTACACCGATGATTGCTGGAACGCCTCTCTCTAGTGCAAACTGTACCTGCGCTTCGTGGTTATCTCGTGGCGCAAAAGACATAGTCAATACGTTCTTCTTAAGCATATACGCACCCCAGCTTGCAACCTAAGGCGAAAAGAAAAAAGAATAAGCTTTACAAAATGAAACAAATATCGCCTTGAGAGCTCGTAAATGAACCAACTTACTCCGCACCCCGTGTCCAATGCGGTTCTAACTGAACCGTCTTTGATTGGAATTACGGTAGCTAGCTCTTCGATGTAAGCATCCGCACCTTGAGGAAACATAGTTCCTCCTCCAGGGAATTTAAACACATTCCCTTGAAACTTCACCCAATTTTGTCTAGCTTTTTCAACCGTCAAGCTCTTGAAAGGAACATTCGCATAGTGAACGTAGTCACGGCTTTTAGGCCAAGGGAAAGGAGTCATATACCCTTTAGGAGCCGGAATTAGACACCGCAATTTCTCACTCTCCGGTGGGCAATGCCTCTCTCTGTAAATCATATTTTCCCTTGGGAATCTCATTGCCCGTTTTTGTTCTTGACAAGGTGTGTAATCTTTGTATTTCACGTCACACGGCTTGAACACGACAGGTTTCGGGTTAGCTCTTTGAGGGATCTCCACTATTTTATGATGAGGCTCAAAGTCGAGATCGGTTACAATGTCTGTAGTACATTGTGCTTGCTTTGTTACCTCCATTGCTATACCGTCTCCTTTACCAAACCCACTCTTTTGCCATGCTCCAAGAAGATAGAAGAAACAACATAAACCAATCACAATGATTAGTGATAGTGAAGTTCTTGTCCGGTTATTCACTGGTGGATTATTCTTAGAAGCCATGACTTCGGAATCTCCTGAAACATTGAAGAAAATCACAAACCAAAAGATCAATCAATTGGGACTTAAATAGTAACATCTCGAAACAGAGTAGCTAACAGAAAATCTTCATAAATGGTAAAAATTGACATGATTTAACTCGAATTTCATTATGGAGAAACTAATTATGAAGAAAGGGATTAAAAAAAGTATTGATTTTCTGAACAGCAAAAATCGAAAACTCAGTGTAGCTAGAAGAATTCGTGGTACAAGGAACAACAAGATTGCAACTTTAGCATTGCACTTGGGAACCCAAATGAGTCGAAATCGAAATTGGAAAACCCCAGAAGGTATATTGTCATATTGCTTGAACAGATCACTTTCAGAGGTAAAAAAACAATCTAGAAAGAGAGAATTTATTTACCTGTTCGATGTAGTGAGAGATTCTTTTGATTGTTTCTCTAAAGATCTCTGCTTTAGCTCTTTTCAGTGATAAGCTGTCGGCGACGAACGAAAGCTTTCACATTGACAGACGAAAGGGACTCGCTAACATAACGTCTTCAATTAATAAATCAGATTTTTTTGAAACACATGTTAATTCCATGATATTTTTGTCCCAATCGATGATATTGAAGTATGTTTCCAGCAAAAGTTCGACCTGTAGAAAAATAAAACTTCAATCTTTTCACCAAATTTTGTTTTTTACACAAATTAATGAATTTTACAATAAAAAAATTAGTTAAATATAATGAAAACAAACTTAAATACACAAAGAGAAATTCCTAGCACTGAAAATGAGTTTTTGTTCTAGACATACTATTAATAGTTTTTTTTTCTTCCAAAACTATCAATAAATGATTTTTTTTCACAAATATCACAAAGACTAAAAAATGAGTTTTAAGGGTTTATAATTTAAATATTTGGGTTTGAGTTCATTATTTTGGGTGTATCGTTTATTTTTAAGGATTTAGGATTTAGTTTTGATGGTTAAAAGTTTAGTTTTAATTTTGTGGTATTTGTGAAAAAAATCAATTTTCGTGGTAATTTGGAAAAAAAAAAGCTAGCGATCTGTTTGGAATAAAATTTATTTAAGTGGTATTTCTGAGAACTGCCTCGACACTGCTGCTCGACAAGACCGAATTAGTGTGAAATTTATTGTAATTTTGGGATTTAATACAAATCAATAATGTAAAAGTGGAATTTTGGGCATGAAGTCGCATCTCCTCCATTCGTTAACCGGTCACTGTCAGCTTAAACCGGTATGAAAAAACCGGAATTGTACCGTACCAATCCCTTGACCGAATACAAATACAATTCGAATTACATCATCTTCTTAATCCAAACATGGTCCTCAAGTAATTAATTTCAACAAAATCTAAGTCACTACTCTTCTTCATCTATTACAACTTCAATCATCATCATGAACAAAAACCAAAAAAAAAAAAATCGACAATGCTTCCCTAAGTTCTTGGATCTTTTAACATTACCTGAAGAATCACATCAAGCTTCTATATCGCTCTGTTGTAAATGTACTAAGAACTTGTCTCTGCAATTCTTCTGTTGTAATTATCTTGCAAGATTGTGTTTGAGTCGTTCATATGTCTAACTTTCTTCTGCGTCTCTCGCAGTTTCTTTAACTTGGATAAGCTAAGAGACCCTTCAACTGAATCATCGATGAGCAAACAACTTTCAATGGATGTAAACAGAAATCGACGAGTGAAAAGAGGGTAAAGAACCATTTCGCTTTCATACCTTGCCATTCCCATACAACCTTTTGTTCACCCTTTACAATTTTCGGATATCTATCTATACGTGAATCCTCTTGTATTAACTCCTCAACCTAATAAATTAACCAGGAATATGAAGAACCATCTCAGGATCCAACATAAAAGGACATCATACACAGATCAAGACAAAAAAAATAGCATACCTTACTCCATAACATAGGATCTCTTCTTTCTCTAGGCAAAAGGATATGATCACGCAACCGTGATGCGATAACCCAAGGCTCGCAGTTACTACTACTGTCTGCAGAATTTGATGTCACTGCATTCTCTTCCAGGAAGTCACAGACCTAATGAATCAATTCAATACAAACGCCCGTTTCGTATTTAGACACAAAGACAAAGGATAATCGATTAATCGAGATGCCGTATGAGTAAAGGTGTACCTGGTCGTATAATTCTTCAACTCTACTTGAAAAATGTCGCTTCCGCTGAATTTTCCTATGCAATATTGCGCAGCCCACAAGCTGTACATCTCAACACTGTAAACAAGCTTGAACATGTTGATCAAGTAAACTGTAAACCACTCAAAGACTGGCTTTTTTTCTAAGAGTAGAATACCATTGCACATGAGGACGAGATAATGAAGATGTGTTGCAAGAGCCATTGATGTATGCGACAAGTCACGGGTTTGTAACTTTCCATTAGCGATTCAGGGCACTTCAACTCATTGATCCTTCACATAAACAAAAGATAAAGTAAGAATCTTTAGCGATGAAACAACTTCAAGAGTTAGTCTCCTAACTAGTGATGAAAATACTAACCCATTGGCATTAGTCCTTATCTCTAGCAACTCCGCGACAGCTTCTACAGCTTTTGCTTTCACAAAATTGTAAGCAGGCTCGTCTAAATTATCCAAGAAACCGTTGCTACGTAGATCTTTCCAAACATCATTCTCTGGAACCTAAAAGATCGATGAAAAATAGCTCAATGCAATGCTCACTATTACCAAAAAATGAATATGGAAGTAAATAAACAACACTATAGTTAAAAGATAAATCATCATACCCAAATTTCTCCAGTACCATAGCATTCATTATGAGCATATACTTCACAAACTTTTCTCTCGAAATGCCCAACCTGATCAACAACACAATCAGGTGCAAAAGGTTTAACCCAAATAATCAAAAACACGACTATCTAAGTAGTATGATTTCAATACCAATTTCTTGGTTGATTCATTGATTTCTCCATCTTCTATGCATAGATTCCCTTGCTTTCTGTATCCATTATTACATTGCAGCTTTCCTTGGTAACATTCCCCATTAATTGGACATGGTTCACATAAATCTGCAGCAACGAAACTGAGTTGTGAAAGCGTCCACACTGATTTATCCACGGAATTACAAAATTCAACCATGAACAAAAAAGCAATTTTTTATGAATCTCGAGCTTACCTAAATCCGAGTCGATGGAGTCTAAGTTACTGTCGCAGAAAGATTTAGGGTCTGAGCCCAGATACGTAGCGAGGAAACTGCAACCAAAAGCCACTACACACGCGACAAGCAACACCGTCAGGAGTCTCACGAACTCTTCCTTGGAAGGGAAGAAGCTTTCCGATGGCTCGAGTAATGATCTGATCGGAGAAGGAGAAGATTTAGGGTTCCGTTTTGGGGTTTTGGTCTCCGATTTGGGTCGCTTCCTTGGTATCGAATCCATCAGGACTTCAGACCAATAAATTGAAATTAAAAAATAATCGTTAATAAAAGAGAAGGATAACTAATGGGAAAAAATGAGGCTTGATTAATGGGCTTTCTGTTGACCCATCCTAAGCCCAAATATAAATTCAAAGTCCAGATTTTTTCCATATCATGATTAACGAGAAACAAAAAGCTTAATTTTGTTTAGCACATAAGCGCGTGACGTTTGCCGACCAAAAGCGAACAAAAATCCCCAAATCTAAACCCAAGCCAAGTTATTAAACAATTTAAACAGAATACAAATTTCTATACCAGATTATCCGAACTAAATTCGGATTTAATGAAACCAAACCGAATTAACCAAAGTAACCAAAATTCATTTAAAATTGAGTATATAGAAAAATATATTTAAATATAATAAAAGATTTAAATTTAATTAAATTGTTTGTCTTTGTTATAAGTTTTTTTCAAAACCGAACCGAAATAAATATGATTCCAAATAGAACCTATTTTCTAAAGTCCAAAAAATTTGAAACCATAAACGCACCAAATTGAATAACCAAATGCCCACTCCATCATAATCCAATTACTTCCATATTATTTCTAGGGAAAATCTGAAAAATAATTAAGGTAACTTTTTTTTTTCAACAACTTAAAAATGACTAAAGCAGTTTATAAATCCAAATCGGAAAAAAAAATTTACACGAGATATAATCAAACACTCTATTCTAATTTGTTTGCTTTCGAATTGGTTGAGCATGAGATAAACGATATAAAAAAAAAAAACCGCTCTTTCTTCTCTTTATGAATTCTTCCAAATATATTGGATATGTCGGCCATTCTTCTGATGTAGATATCAATACCATCTTCATCAACTCAAAACAATTTGTTGCGAAAGCTATTATCATCTTCTTCTGTTGTACTATACATTTAAAATAAATTATTCTTTCACTTATTGTCCTTTTATGTACTTCTTGTTTGTTTGATTATAGCATAGTTACTCATATGTCTAAAAACAAAATATATTTAAGTTGAATACACACTTATATAATACCTTTTTATAACAAAATTACCAAATATTCATGCATTATAATTTTATATAAATCTTTTGATAATTTTTTCTTTGTATTAAAAATACAGAACATAACTTATTTTGACCAAACATAATGTAGAACATATTACAAAAAAGGAATTTGTTTTCTTAGGGTAATTTTTATTTAAGAGATTTTCATTTATTTGTATTGACGTTGTTTTTTGAGAAAATTTTAAGCAAAGTGATTAAGGTGTATGTTTTAGTAAAGAAAATTAATTATACACGTTTTTTTTTTTATCCAACCTTTAAAAGCCACACTTCAACAAATAGGAAAGAAAGAAACTTTCTTCGCCGTTTTATTTTTTGTTCTTCCTCACTCTGCTTATCGCCGAGTGTATTCTTACGCAAAATCGCTCCTTCTTTCGATAAATTCTTCCACTGGTAAGTTTCTTCGATTGTATTTCTCGAATCACTGTTCTTTCGCACTCTTCCTGTAATTTCGTTTCTAAACGTTAACGTTTCCTCCTTTTCCAAGGTTTTTGTCGATCGCTAAAGTATCGGTATTGATGAACCCTAACTATTCCCGTTCGATTGTGGAAAATTTTAACCTAGATTTAGTCGGAATTTGTTGGGTATCTGATTGTTAATCGTTTTGACGTATAAACCCTAATTTCGGGTTTTGTGCAGTCGCGCAGAGAAAACCCTAATTTCAGGAGCTCTAATTTTGAAACTTGTTTGCTTCATGTGTTCAGGTGTTTTCCGAATCTGTAAGAATGGTTGCAGTAACCAAACTGAGGATAAAGTTTGGTCCTGAAGGTTCTGTCAAAACTTTCCAAAAGTTTCCGGATATTAACAACTGCAGTAACGCGAAGAAGGTTGAGAAATCAATAAGTGAAGATGTAGTTAAAGCGGCAAATCAATCGAAGAAGCGTGGACCTGACGAGCTAGAGGAGGTTCAGGCGAATAAGAAGCAAAAGTTAGACCGTGGTTTGGCTAGTCAGTGTTTTGCACTGTTAAGATTATTGAGCGAGCACAAGTATGGATGGCTATTTGGTGAGCCTGTGGATCCTGTTGCATTGAAGATTCCTGATTACTTCTCTGTCATATCTATGCCGATGGATCTAGGCACAATCAAATCCAAGCTTTTGAAGAATGCGTACAGCAGTGCAGATGAGTTTGCAGCAGATGTCCGGTTGACATTTACCAATGCAATGCTGTATAATCCTCCGGAAAATTTGGTTCACGAGGTGGCAATGGAGCTCAAGGAGAGTTTTGAGGGTAGATGGGAATTACTTAAGAAGAAAAAGATTTCGGAATTATCCGGGAGTGAAGTCAGACAAGGTTCTAAAAGACAACCAGTTGAAGTCGATTGTATAAGACAGAGCAGCCCTGAAACATCAGCAACCTCTGGGAGATTCTCTGTGGAATTGCCCAAACCAGTGAAAGAGAAGTCCGAAAAGGTTTCTCTTTTGTTAAAGCCTGTGAAAGGACAGAGCAAAAAGGATACTCCTGTTGTCACACCGAAAGCTGTAGCAACGAAGGTAGGAATTATGATCAGAATCCTAGACTTTTAGTTATTATCGTGGTTAACATCTTACTGATATTCATTGTCACATGTTTGACGTTTTCAGTTGAGGATTAAGAAACTCGAGCAGGGCCTTGGTATCAGTTCGACTGTGAAAATCCAAAGCAAAGGTACATAGTTGGAGAATCTACTTTTATTGTTTTATGATTTGTTGCTCTTCAGCATTGGAGCTGACAATTTGCATGGCATGCAGGTTCAGCTCTAACTGCAGCCTGCAAATGTGGTTCATGTGGTAGGATTACTTGTATATGCCTCAAGTCGTGTAACTCATCTGGAAGTGAAGTTTCTTCATTAACGGTACGGGCAGACTATTGCTTGATCTGTGATGAATTGAGTTTCATTTTGGTCTTGTCATTGACAAAAGGAATCCAAATCAATCCTCTTGTGGAAACAGGATTGTCTGGTAAAGAACACTTCAGGTTCACAGGCGAGTGAGTCAGATCCACATTCCAACGGTGAGGAATCTTAAGCTTTTTCTTTCCCGTTTCATTTACACACATCTTCTATTTCTGCTACTTTTGTAACAGTATACTTAATTTTATTTCTTTTAGGGTCTATAAGCTCAAAGAATGAGAAAAATGGTTGTGTTAGTTCTCAGCTTGATAAACCCTCAAGCAGTGCTTTATTGGATAATGGTAAGTTATTATTCCTCTCTTAAAATTTATCTGCGGGATTCCTCTTTTTGTATGGTTTGGTTTCTTAAGATCACTCTCTGATTGCTACAGAGTTGAAAACTACATTTCCTGCTATGCCTCCATTGCCACCTGAGAAGGCTCTTCGTGCTGCAATACTCAAGGGTCAATTTGCAGAGACCATTCTGAGAGCGAAACACAGAAAAGTTCTTGAACAGGTATCATCATTACTTTCTTGATTCCAATTACAAAAACATAGACTTTCACAACTTTTGTTTTACTTAAAATTTCTGTTTGTTGTGTTTTTTACAGAGTAACAAAGCTGATCTAATTAGAATACAGATCGAAAAGGAACAGATGGAAAGAACTCAACGTGAAGGTACACTTACATGTTCTAATGGAAGTAAGGAGAGGCTCAAACTTTTCGGTTTTTTGCCTCTTAACATCTAAAAACAATGCAGAGAAAGCTAGAATCGAAGCCGAGATGAGAGCCGCTAAGATTGCTACACGATTGAGGGCAGAAACCGAGTTGAAACAGAGACGTGAGAGAGAACGTCTTGAACGAGAAAAGGTATTTTTAGGAATTTTAAAATCCATTTTTGTTTTTGTTTTGTAGTTTCTTTAAACCGTTTTAACAGATTGAAGAAACCAAGATTCTGATTCCTATAAATATTTACAGATGAAAATAACATTCGACTTCGAAGAGAATAACATCTTGAAATTGAACGAGGATTTGGTTAATCTATGTGGTAGCTCTAATCTGACAAGAACTCCGTTGCTTGAGTTGGGTCTGTTTTTAAGAAATGATGAGTGTGTGGAAGAGATTGAGTCAGAAATCTCTGACGCTATGAGAATCGACGATCTTGAGGAGGGAGAGATCTTGTAGTCTCAATACAAATCTCTTGGATGTAATTTTTGACCAGAACAAATGTTGTGTTATTGACCTGAACTTTGTTAATATATGAAATTAGATGTTCGTTACTCGTATATATATATATATATATA
>PKMM01026164.1:1482880-1521465 GCA_002933915.1 Eutrema heterophyllum | reverse complement strand
AAAAATTACATTACATCATATAAAAATAATAAAACATATAGGACTTTGGTTTAAAAAATTACTCTACAAATTATCTCAAATAATATGAACACATCACAATATATGGTTTTATGTGATTTAACTTTAAAAAATATTATAATAAAGTAATTTAAATGTAAAATTGATTTTCTTGTATTTAAATATTATTATTATTATTTGTTTCAGTTATAATTACAAAGATATAAAAATTAAAGGACCATTCTATAAATAAAAAAGTTCAACTCTAAAATAGAGTGAGAAATAGAGTTATCGAAAAATAGAGTAAAAAATAGAATTACTCTATTTTAGAGTGGAAAATAGAAGGGGGTTGGAGAGGATTTTACTCTAAAATAGAGTTTAGAGTGAAAAATAGAGTATGGTTGGAAATGCCCTAATATTATCATAAAGTACATAAAAATCCGGATTCGTCGGTCTTCTTGCCTTTCATACCTGCAATCCTTGTAGTAGCCCCAAAGATGGTTCATGTATTTATAAACGACAATGTGATTATAGGTTTTCAGTGTTCTGTTAGATGAAATGAAATGATTTATTTCATCTTTCTTGCATATGTTCTAATTATTCGGCAAAACTCACCTTGGTTTTCTGTGTTGAAAATATCTTCAAAATTATAGTGAAAATAACATCCGTGAATTATATTTCCCCCTTATATTATCTGATTAACACTAGTCAACAATTCTCTACAAGATCTATTATCTCATACCAAGACAACGTTTTTGAATTCACATTTGTTGGAACCGTAAAATTAGCTGCTGAAAACAGAGATACATTGGATGATTAGAATTGATAACCACAAATACAAAAACAATATGACCGTTGGACATGACTCCTTAGGACTTTAACCATTCAACTAAACTTAATTTTATTATTATGAAGAACCATCAAACCAACCTGTTCCCTTCTTTCATATGAAATGAATCTACCTATATATCTTATTGGTGTCACATACTTTCATATCCCTACATCAAACCAAACTATATATTTTGTGTACATATACCAACAAGAATTTATACTAACTAACCTACTTCTTCTATCTTTCTTCACTCTTTAACCATTAACCAACTATTACTTTCATATGAAATGAAATGATTTTAGTATCTTATTGGTGTCACATACATTCTCTTTCCACTTTAAAAATCTCTCCTTCATGGCCATCCACTGCGGGAGATATTAAAACTAGTCTACATATATGCTGAACATTCGGATTCAAGTACTTATCTCTAGCCCTAACTTTCTCGAACTCAACAAATCGGAAAGGCTGATCATGATAGATGATAATCTCACTAATCATAGCACGGTCTACTTTGTGATCATAATGCCTTTCTTCACTTAGCTCTGGAGGCCTTTTTGGGCAACATTTTAAATGATGCTTCATAGCTGATGTTCCTTGACTAGATTCCGTTACTAACTTCTTACTACAATGGATGCAACTACTCCTATGTTTGCCATCCACTGCGTTGCATATCCACTTGATTTCAAAACTTAAGACATCAACGACTCTAAGCCTTAATCGAAATTGCCAGTCTTTGCTTTTGTGAATGCAATGATGCATTGTTTTGCATAACATGTGTACAAAAGATGCACTTTCAACATTTAGGGTTATTATCGAATTAGGTACTATTTTCTAGAAAACCTTTTTGAAAAAATTTGTTTATGCCTTTTCAAATATTTCGTTTTTTGTATATTCGTTTTCAATTTTACGCAACCTATTTTATCCAGGCTCGGTTCTAACCTAAAGAACATCAAACTAGTGCTTTAGGCATCAATGTTTACCGAACATTGAAAGACATCTAATTTCATTTAGTTTGTAGTAGTATAGTGGTTATGTCCCTCTCAATGGATTTCAATGACCATAATATATGGTTTTCGTAAAATTTTAAACCACTTATATTTTTTATATGGGCTAAGAATTGTTATTGCTTTAGGCAAAAAAACCCATGTTGGATCGGGCTTGATCTCAACGGTTGATTTTGGCCAATCAAAAGTACAAATATCAAGTAAAACATGATAAACTGGGAAAGTAGAAGTCTTCTTGGCGAGACAATCCGCATAGTGATTGTTTGTCGGCCTTTGAAAGTGAACGAGGCTATACAATGTCTTCGATTTGTTCCAAAGATTTCTCTCGTGATCTGAAGGATGTAGTAATGGCTGAATTAGTAAATTTGAATCACTCTTAAAGATAACTTCTCAAAAACCATGATGTTTTTTTGATGTATAATAAAATAAATATACAATTATTTAGTAAATTAATATCTTTGCATTTTTTTTCCAACCACACATTATTTAATTAAATTTCGACTCCTTATTGGTTGTCCAATTAAATGGAAAAGAGTTTAGAAAAGATACATCATGAAATTGAACTCTAAAAGAACGAGCCAAACAGTTTGCTTGTAAATGTAAATAGCGAGATTTAAAGTGTGCGATAAATTTTTGAAATCTTTTCATTGGCTAGTTAATAAAGATAAATTAAAATAAAAAATAACTAAAGTTTTCTTAAAAAAAGAGAAAAAAACCGCCACATGTTGTGGTTGCATATTAATAGATATAGATGGGTCCCTAGATATATAATGCAATATATAAGACTACCATTTTCTACCAAGCATAAAGTTTGATTTTAATGCAGAGAAAAAACTGTTTATTTCATAAAAGAATCAGATCTAGATGACCTAAGATTCTTAAAATTTACCTTTATCAACTATAATAATAATAATGATTGTATACCAAGAGTTATCTTAAAATGTATCTTAAAATGGTCCATAACTATCATTAATAATTTAATATACACACTAATTAAAGAGAACAATATATATTTTTATAAACAAAAACAAAACAATATAAAATGCTCCATAACAAAACTTATGAAACTGAGTTTACAAGTCTAAGAGATACAGACATCTAAAATCAATCTCTCTCTCTTTCTCTCTCTCTCTCTCATTAAGACTTCAATCTTTTTTTCTTCCTCATATTCCTCATAAAACTCACAAAAGGTGACGATTCTTTTAAGAGATGAAACCCATGAAAATCCATCAATCGTCTTTTGATAAATTCTCCGCTTTTATAATAATCACAAAGAAGAGGAAATATAAACAATGGAGGAGAAAGAGAAGAGGAAGGAGAATGGAGAAGGAGAAAATCAGAAAGTAGCGTTTTACAAGCTTTTCACGTTTGCAGATCGACACGACATCGTTTTAATGGCGGTGGGGATCATCTCCGCCGTGGCTAACGGCCTAACTCCGCCGATTACGTACGCCAGTACTATAGGCCAGATCATAAACGTCTTTGGCTTCTCTGATCATGATCATTGATCACGTGGTTAAAGAAGTCTCCAAGGTTAGGATTTCAAATGATTTGTGAAATTTTACAATTCTTGTTAAACGATTACACTTAATTACTGACTTTTAATTTACCTTAATTATACTTTTAGTTGGTCTGTTTAAACACACAAGAGGAAAGGAAAGAACAAACTAAAAGGGTTAAATCAACCCTTCACTGAAAAACGGATTATCCTTCCGTTTTACGACGAGTGTTGTTTTGGAGCTTTTTTTTTTTTTTGTTAAAGAAGGAAATTTAAATTTGATTATTTCTTACGGTATGTATCGATTGATATTCTTTATTAAATAACATCAGGTTGTTGTGAAGCTTCTTTACCTTGCGGTCTACCCGTGTGTTATGTCCTGATCCTGCGTAAGCCCAAACTCTGTTTTTCTTCTTTTTGACCTTTAGGTTAACCTAACTTGTTTACGAACTAACAAAGTCGGTTTTCGCCTTTTACATGACATCTATATCCTCTTTAATGGTGATTTATTTGAAAAAATTTCGGACGTTGTAATGTTATTATTACGAATATACGAATATCATATCATATATTCTCTTATATATTTGTACATATCTTTTTTAAGTATATTTCCTTATACCAAAATGTAAAACCTAGGAAAACTATGTCGGTTTATACTTTGTATATATAGAGCCTTTTTGGCCGATCAATAAAGACACACAAAATCTTTATACGTTTACGGTTTCTGACATGGTATCAAAGCTTTTACGCACTCTTTTACCTATGTTTTAATTCTCTTTCCTTCTTTTCTTTGACCTTCTTTGTCGATTTCTAATCTAATCGCTCGAAGCTTTCTTTCTCGTTGCTTTCATCATGTCTGGTGACGATGACAAATACCTGGTGGCGACTCCACCATGGCCTTTGCAAAGCCAAAAACCATTGAAAGGGCTGAGATCCGTCGCATGATCTCACCTTATGATCTCACCTCCAGTGATAATCCTGGTTCGGTGATTTCTCAGCCGTTGTTGAAAGGCTGGAATTACGATGAATGGTCCACCAATATGCGTGTCTCTCTCTCGGCTGGAAAAAAGTTTGGATTTGTTGACGGATCAATTCCAAAGCCAAGTGAGGAATCCGGTGATCTTGAAGATTGGTGGACTAACAACGCACTTTGTTGCAGATATTATTCAGTCATATCAATTTGTCATTATGTCGTATCTTTTGTAATCTCCTTGTTTAGGAAACTAGCTCCCTTATTCTTCATACATAAGCTCATGTAATTGCTTCGATTATAAGACAAAAAACCCTTTTATAGTATCGCCTCTTTCTCTCGCTTATCATGGTATCAGAGCTTGACCAAGCCTTTTTCTTTTAACCAAAACAAACAAACCAAATACGAGTGATGGCAGAAGTAGTAAGGAGAACGATTTCGCCATATGATTTAACGGCAGCGGATAACTCTGAAGCGATCATCTTTCATCCGATTTTGAAATCAAATAATTACGATGAATGGACATGCGGATTCAAAACGGCGCTGCGTTCAAGAAAAAAGTTTGGATTCCTTGATGGATCCATCCCTCAACCTGCAGAAGAATCACCAGATCTAGAAGATTGGTTAACGATCAACGCTCTGCTCGTGTCCTGGATGAAGATGACCATCGATCCAGAGCTGTTGACGAACATCTCCCTACGTGATGTGGCGAGAGACTTGTGGGAACATATCAGAAAGAGATTCTCTGTCTCTAATGGACCGAGGAATCAGAAGATGAAAGCAGATCTTGCGTGTTGCAAGCAGCAAGGGATGATAGTGGAAGCTTATTACGGTAAACTCAACAAGATTTGGGATAACGTAAACAATTATCGACCACTTTGAACTTGCAAGTGTGCAAGCCGATAGGCGAAAGGGCGAAGCAACTCAAAGCTCTCCGGGGTTTGAGGGCGAAGGATGGAGCGTGCAAAGTCGATCGTGCACCTGTCGTGTGACCCGTTGGTCCTAAGCAATGTCTTGCGCGAAGCGACCCACCTAGAAAGAGCTCTCCTTTATCTGGGGGCACTAAAATGAAACTTCGATCAGATGCGAGTATCAAATCCCGCCGCTGAGATGTCCAGCGGATTCCTGGGCCTTGACGAAAGGCCAGCCACCTTTTTTTTTACGGAGAGCAAAAGGCCCGGGGCATAGCAGGATGAACCAATGTGAATGAGATGCAATTTAGGCACACATCAAGAGAAAGATAGAGAAGATGACATGGTTCAACAATTTTTTTTTGGACTCGATGACACAAATTTTCACACCATACGCTCCTCCTTGACATCTCGTGTGCCTCTCCCTGGTTTGGAAGAAGTCTACAACATCGTGAGGCAGGAAGAAGATGTGATTAACAATCACAAAATTAAAGAAGAGAGACCTGAAGTCACGGCATTTGCAGCACAATCTTGGCCTCTTTTCAAAACAGAGGAACGAGAAAAGTTTGGGATCTGCAAGCACTGTAACCGTGGTGGACATTCACCAGACAACTGTTTCGTCATCATCGGCTTCCCATAATGGTGGGGTGATCAGCCAAGAGGAAGGTCCAATACACAAGGATCTTCAGGAAGAGGACGAGGAAGGCCAGTCTCGGGTTTCAACGGAGGGCAATCTCGAAATCTGCCTTCTTCCTTGGCTAATGCAGTTACGATTGGTACTTCATCTCAGGAACACGTGAATCATGTGGTCACATACCGTGACCGCGATACAGTGAGCGGCCTCACGGACGAGCAATGGGGCAGTGTTACTAAGATTCTCAATGCTGGAAAAAGGGATGGGATAGACACTGCAAAAGCTAGTACATCTGAAACTTTAACGGGTACGTGTTCTAATTCTTCTTGGATCTTAGACACCGGTGCGTCGCACCATATGACCGGGAAGCTAAATCTGTTGACGAATTTGCGGAAAATATCTCTGGTTCTGATTATTCTTGCTGATGGGAATAAACGAGTGGCTGTTAGGGAAGGAACAGTACATCTAGGAAACATGATTCTGAAATCTGTGTTTTATGTGGAAGAATTGAAATCTGACTTGATCTCTGTTAGGCAAATGATGGATGAAACTCATTGTGTCGTACAACTTGTTGATCACTTTCTCGTGATTCAGGACCGCACTACGAGGATGGTGATTGGAGTTGGTAAAAGAGAGGCTGGAAGTTTTTATTTTCGGAGTATGGAGTCTGTGGTGGCATTACATTCAAACGTGGAGAGCTCGTTTGATCTTTGGCATAGGCGGTTGGGACACGCTTCAGCAAAAGCCGTTAATTTGCTTCTAAATGTTGAGTTTTCAGTTAGTAGTGAGGTTTCTAATATAGTGTGTGACACATGTATGAAAGCGAAACAAACACGTGAATCTTTTCATTTGAGTCCGAATAAAAGTTCAGCCATTTTTCAACTTATACATTGTGACGTATGGGGACCTTACCGAACCCCATCTCACTCGGGTGCTCGTTATTTTTTGACTATCGTAGATGATTTTTCTCGAGGTGTGTGGATCTATTTGATGGTAGAAAAGAGAGAAACGCATAATCATTTGCGTCATTTTCTCGCGCTAGTTGAACGACAATTTGAGAAAAAGGTAAAAACGTTGCGGAGTGACAACGGAACAGAGTTTATGTGTATGCGAGATTATTTTCTCCAACATGGAATTCATCATGAGACCTCGTGTGTGGGGACTCCGCATTAAAACGGAAGGGTCGAGAGAAAACATCGACACATTTTGAACGTCGCGAGAGCTTTGCGGTTTCAATCATGTTTACCGATACATTTTTGGGGAGAGTGTATTTTGACAGCGGGCTATCTCATTAACAGAACACCGACTGCAGTTCTGAACGGCAAGACGCCTCATCAAGTAATCTACAACTCTGTTCTGGGTTATGCTCATTTGCGTGTGTTTGGTTCGTTGTGCTATGCACATAACCAAAACCATAGAGGTGATAAGTTTGAGTCAAGAACAAGACGATGCGTTTTTGTTGGCTATCCACATGGTCAAAAAGGTTGGCGGCTATACGATTTGGAAGAAAATGTATTTTTCGTCTCACAGGATGTGATTTTTGAAGAAACAGTATTTCCATTTTTCACAAAAAGAAACGATGAAGAAGATGGTGATAATGGGCTCTTGGGTCAACAAACAACAACTCCTTTCTTGTTGGACTTGTTGAATACTAATGGGCCATAACCTATAACTCCAACAGGCCCAACAACATTTGGCCCTTCTACTACAAACCAATCGTTGCAAAATTCACCACCTCTTCTTGAAACTACGACGCCGACCATTGAAACCGAGAACCTCATCACGGAAGTCAACGAACCCCCAGCTGGACCACCGCCAGTTATACCACCGCCGGAACCAATCGAAATCCTTGGCAGAGGCCACCGCCGGAAAACTAAGCCGGCAAAGTTGATAGAATTCGACACCAACATGGTGACGGCGGAACCGGCTTCTACCTCCGTTTCTACCTCTGTGTATCCAATTAAGAACTATGTGGACTACCATCGTTTCTCTGCGACACACACGGCATACCTCGCTGCGATTATAGTAGGTACGGTTCCTCGCACATACTCCTTGGCTATGAAAGATAAAGTTTGGAGAGACGCTATGGGAAATGAAATTGATGCTCTAGAGAAAAATGGTACGTGGATGATTGAAGAATTGCCGCCTAGGAAAACGGCAATTGGGAACAAATGGGTTTACACAATCAAATATCAATCTGATGGGACAATCGAACGATATAAAGCAAGATTGGTGGTCTTAGGAAACCGTCAAGAAGAAGGCGTGGATTATGATGAAACGTTTGCGCCTGTTGTCAAAATGGGTACAATTCATTTGGTTCTTAGTGTTGCTGCAGCTAGGAACTGGCAGGTACATCAAATGGACGTACATAACGCGTTTCTTCATGGTGACTTAATGGAGGAAGTATACATGAAAATGCCACAAGGTTTTCTTTCGGCTGATTCGACTAAAGTATGTCGTCTTCAAAAATCATTATACGGATTGAAACAGGCCCCGAGATGCTGATTTGCAAAGTTATTGATGGCTTTACAAACGTATGGCTTTAAACAGTTGTTATCAGATTATTCGCTATTTAGCTACAACAACAACGGTGTGTTTGTTCATGTCCTCGTATATGTCGACGACTTAGTTATCTCGGGAAGCTGTCCTGTTGAGATAGCGCGTTTCAAAACATATCTCTCCAATTGTTTTTATATGAAGGATCTCGACGTTCTCAAATACTTTCTTGGGATTGAGGTGGCTAGGAATGAGCAAGGCTTCTATTTATCTCAACGGAAATATGTCTTGGACATACTCACGGAAACTGGACTTCTTGGAGCAAAACCAGCTTCTTTTCCAATGGAACAAAACCACAAATTGTCCTTGTCAAAGTCACCGTTACTTCAGAATCCAAGGGAGTATCGTCGGCTCATCGGAAGACTCATTTACTTGGCTGTTACTAGGCCAGAACTATCATATTGTGTTCATACATTGGCACAATATATGGAGAAACCAAGAAAAGATCACTAGGAGGCTGCGTTGCGAGTGGTTCGATACTTGAAATCAAACCCAAGTCAAGGTATTTTACTTGCCAAAACATGGCTGGTGTGATTCAGATTGGGCGGCGTGTCCACTCACCCGGAGATCTTTAACCGGCTATTTTGTGCAGCTCGGTGACTCACCAATCTCATGGTCATCGACAAAGCAACCAACAGTTAGTCTCTCATCGGCGAAAGCTGAGTATAGGGCTATGATGTTTTTGACGAAAGAGCTATTTTGGCTCAAGAAGGTACTGTCTGATCTAAATGTAACTCATGATCAACCGATGCGTGTGTACTCTGATAGCAAGTCTGCTATTGCTCTGTCTGAAAATCCAGTCCAACATGAGCGTACAAAGCATGTGGAAAACGATTGTCATTTCGTACGAGAGGCAATTGTTGTAGGTAAAATTTCTACAACATATGTTCCTTCTCAAGATCAGTTGGCGGACATTTTGACGAAAGCGTTGGGTCGCAAGGAATTTCAAGCTTTTCTTCGCAAGTTAGGCATTCACGATGTTCACGCTCCAACTTGAGGGAGGGTGTTGCAGATATTATTCAGTCATATCAATTTGTCATTATGTCGTATCTTTTGTAATCTCCTTGTTTAGGAAACTAGCTCTCTTATTCTTCGTATATAAGCTCATGTAATTGCTTCGATTATAAGATAGAAAACCCTTTTACAGTATCGCCTCCTTCTCTCGCTTATCACACTTGTTGTCTCGTGGATCAAATTGACTATTAATCCCCCTTTGCTTACTTCGATTTCGCATCGAGACGTTGCTTGTGACTTATGGGATCATATCAAGAGGAGATTCTCTCTTAAGAATGGACAAAGAATTCAACGACTGAAAGTTGAATTGGTGACGTGTCGACAACGTGGATCGACAATTGAAGAATATTATGGCAAGATGATGAGGCTTTGGACATCATTGGCAGATCATCGCCAAGCAAAAAACTGTGGCTGTCCACAAGGCTATGATCTTGAAAAAGAACGTGAAGAGGACAAGCTTCACGAATTTCTGATGGGCATTGATGAATCCATTTATGGTTCTGTGAAATCAAATTTGCTGTCTCGGGATCCACTTCCTTCACTTGACGAGGCATATAACATCTTGACTCAAGATGAAGACTCGAAGAAGGCTGCCAGGGCGTTGGATAATTGCAATGATACTATGGCTTTTGCGGTACACAATCAATCACGTTCCAATAACAACAAAAACATGACTCGTGAAGAGCGTGATCGTCTTCTGTGCAACAGCTGTGGCCGCAACGGCCATCTTGCCGAAAACTGATTCCGCACTCTTGGGTATCCCAAATGGTGGGGGAATCTTCCTCGTAACAGACTTAATTCTGCTGGTGGTGGTCGCGGCTCTTCATCCCCAGCAGGTCGTGGTACTGGTGGCTCACAGGGACATGGTAATGGCGGTAATCCAGCTCGGGTCAATGCTGTTACTGCATCAAATGAACTCAGCAATGATCGCCTTGGTTTGAGTGGACTCAGCAATGAACAGTGGCACTCGCTCGTCGAGTTTCTGGACCAGCGCAAAAAGCCCACTCCAAACGAACGATTAACTAGTACGTATTTTCTTTCTTTTTGGATTATCGATACTGGCGCCACGAATCACATGACTGGCTCCCTTGATTACCTTACGAATTCTACGGCTATGGCTCCTATGTCCGTCAAATTACCAGATGGCCGTTTTACAGTCGCTACTCGTCGGTTTAGTGCAATTAGGATCCAACCTTACTCTTCCGAACGTTTTGTTTGTTGATGGCCTGCACTGTCATTTGATCTCTGTATCTCAGTTGACTAGAGAACAAACTTGTGTCTTGCAGATTACTGATGAGCTTTGTATTATTCAAGACCGCACTACGAAGACCCTGATTGGTGCGGCTGAGCAGACTCATGGACTGTACTTTTTTAGAGAGATAGAGATAGTAGCGGCAGCTTATCAGACGGAGCTTGCTTCTCACGACATGTGACTCGGACTGGGCTGGCTGTCATCGTACACCCCGTTCCCTTACCGGCTGGTTCATCCAACTGGGTCAGTCTCCGATTTCGTGGAAGACACGAAAGCAAAAGGTTGTTTCTTGATCTTCGGCGGAGGCTGAATATAGGTCTCTTTCCGATACCGTTCAAGAGCTCTTATGGTTAAAAGAATTGTTGCGAGACCTCGGTATTAAGTAGACAACGCCTATTCCTCTCTATTGTGACAATCAAGCCGCCATTCACCTTGCAGCTAACCCTGTTTTTCATGAACGGACTAAGCATGTCGAATCTGACTGTCATTTTGTACGTGATGAAATTACTCGAGGAACTATAGCTACGAAGCATGTCACCACAACTCAGAAATTGGCTGACATCTTCACCAAAGCCCTTGGCAAGAAGGAGTTTACTTCATTTCTTGGCAAGTTGGGCATTTACGATGCTCCATTACGAATATACGAATATAATATCATATATTCTCTTATATATTTGTACATATCTCTTTAAACATATTTCCTTATACCAAAATGTAAAACCTAGGAGAACTATGTCGTTTTATACTTTGTATATATAGAGTTTCTTTGGCCGATCAATAAAGACACACAAAACCTTTATACGTTTAAGGTTTCTGACAGTTATTACATGGATTGATAGAAACAGAGACTGTTTTCTTTTCTTTTTTGGGATCAAATTTAACTTGATTAAAACATAAAAGTTTAGCTTTCATAAGAGGATACAACGAGATAACATATCAGTTTTGCCAGAGCATCGGCCAACATATTGGCTAAGCTTGGAATATAAAATTATAAATGATAGCTTGCATGGAAATTGGCCAAGGCCATGTAAGTTTCGAGGGTCTTCACCAATCAATACCAAGGTTCTTGGAGAGAAAGAGTTTGTCAAGATACGCAATTACTGGTGTCGAAGCAGTAACATACCTTTGCATATGTATCTTAACCGATTCCTCTGTAAAGATTTCAAAAAGACATGAAACAATATTTTATCATCAGCGACTTTGCACTTTTCAAAAACATACTATTGAGGAAACAAATTAATAGATTTTTTTGTGTGTTCAAAACCATTTGGTAAAGTTTCATTAACTTTCATTTCAAAAACATTTGGTAATACACTATATTATGATCATCTCATTTCATTTCCAATGTGAGATTTCCAAGTATATATATAAAAACATATTCATTGACTCACCAGTTTCACCGATCATGTACAGTACAAAAGACTTCGGGGGAAGAGAGTTCAGCCCTGTAGCACAAGCTTCCCGAATATTATACCCATGGTAGGGAAAAAGCACTTGATTGTAAGCCTTAAGTGCTGCATATTTTAGGGAGTTATCACCTCTGTGAAACATTTTCAAAACACATTTTAACCTCCAACGTCAGAATTACAACAAGATACTATCACACTGATACACAAGCAATTAAAAATAATCAGCAAGCTAATATGGCATTGTCTAAAATGTGTTAACAAATCTCAAGAGAGTCTATAGAAGAAGACTTTAACAAATCTCAAGAGAGTCTATAGAAGAAGACTTACTCGGTAATTAATAGCTCTTGGCATAGAACCTTGATCAATTCAAGACCGCGCTTTAACTTCAAAAGGTTTCTTGTATGACTACCAACTTGCTTTACACAGCCTTGCTGAATATCTTTGTCAACCATTACCTCTAATGTCGATATGGAACTCGATGCCTTGGCAAGATCATTAACCTGAAAAAACAAGGTTTGGTTCTCAAAGCTTCATCCGCCATATAGACAAACACCCAATTTCAATATCTTCATCAAGCAGTATAATTCAATTCCAAAGATTGACTTCGTTCTAGATTTGAACACCTCACAGACAACAAGAGTTCTTATAACACAACTATAGCTAACTCGTCAAAAATATTTTACCAACAAAAATTATTCGTCAAAAAGAGAAAAAAAAATAAAAAATGATGGATCGGAAGTATGATAATGCAAGCATAACGTTGAATTCTTAGAGTTCCCGTTAACCAAGCTTTCTTATAACCGTTGGATTCTCAAAAATGCTTGAAATAAAGGAAAGAAGAGAGTCTTTGTTCAAAAGCTCCTAATAAAAACCAAAACCAAAGGTAATATATATATTTTTTTTATCTCTTAGGTCCTTATTCATAAATTATAACTAGACAGTAAAACCTAAGGGTGGCACAGACCGAACACCTTAAAATTTTAGGATATTTGGATCCGAATCCGCTGTTACTCGCAATATACGGATTTAAATATGAATCCGTAAATACTAGCTAAAACTTAAAAAAACACTATAAAACCACAGAAAAAATTAAACACATTAGAATATCATTATGGCTAATCTAGAAAATACTCATTTTTCTCAAATAAATTAGTTTTTTAATAATATTTTGAGATATTATTCTATTTATTATAATATATATAATTTATTTATATATTTTAAATTATACATGAAAGCGGATTCGGATCGGATGCGGATATCCATATATCAAAATAAAAATACCTGAATCCGAGAATTGCGAATACTCTTTTTTTTGGACTAGGTTGGATGAGATCTCGAATTGGATCTCAGATCCCATATATTTTGTCCAACCTTAGTGAAACTAGAACCTAAATTAATTGACTAAGAAACCTAAACCAACTAAACGCACAAAAGTAAGAAGAAGATGACTCATAAACGAAAACGTTTAGAAGAAGAAAAAACAAAAGTAATTAAAACCTAATCCTCTCTTGTATCACGTTTACGTTATCCACTGCATCAAAATCTATCATTTCTGCACAAGACTTCGAACCATGTAAAAAGAACCATATCTTTTCACTGTTCTCGGCATCCAAACTTACCTTGCCAACATAGTCTATCTTGGCAAAGTTGAAGGATGTTTCGAGGATACCAAAGAGGCTCGAGAAGAGAGAGCAAGCGTCAGAGAATTGCTTCACAGGCACCTTCGGACTACGTGAACTCACGGTGGCCGCCAGTTCGTTGAATGCGTCCGCGACTATCTCCAGTGGCTTCTTTGTCTCCATCGCCAATCGCTCTTCTATGATCTTTCGATTGATACTGATATGTTCGAATGGAGAAAATAATTATTGGATGTTATAGTCAAATGTTACCCACCCATTGTCGCTATAGACAAAAGATTTTCATTTAGTGCTGTTTGCTTTATAGGCCTTTTCGATATTGAAACCATATCATATTAAACTAGTTCATTCTCCCTAGTCGATGCACGAATTTAATACCTAATCTAATTTTTTCCAATTTAAAAATAACTTCTGTTTTAAATTTTTTGAAAAATAAAGGTTTGGTTAATCGAGAGAATCCCAAGCTGAAATACAGACAAATCTTTCGAAGTCTGTAAAAATTTGAGTTTTTTNGAAGTCTGTAAAAATTTGTTTTTTTTTTTTTTTTTTTTTTTGTCACTGAAAATGTGTACGGATGACCAAAGATGATTCAATTCGCAGTGAGAAGTCTCGGAAATAAAAACTGATAGTTTGACATGTCAAATCTATAGAACTTCTTGTTGAAGAGGATCAGTTCAAAAATGGGCGGTCGGTAGGATAATTCCTTAATTTACTGTTTTTTTTTTTTTTTCTTCTTTCGGGTTCAAAAATACCATGGAAGTTTATATTCAAAATTTATTGATTTTAAACGAAAAATATAAATAAAATTGTATTCATAGTCAATAATTAACAAATTTTTTTGTTGTCTATTACATCATGCAATATATTAGAAAACTAACCTATATTATAATAATTAACAAATTTTTTTGTTGTCTATCCAAACCGGAGGTACCGAGTTTACAAAAGTAATATCCACTAGGTAGACATGAGTTTTTTTTTGTTTTTTGTCAACAACCAAATATCTAGAACGGTTGAGAAATTCAAACCGGAGGTACCGAGTTTACAAAAGTAATATCCATTAGGTAGACATGAACACTATTTGTATCTCTTTTTTCTTTTTTCATGGGTCGATCACGGAGGTTGAAGGCGAGTGAGAGAACCCGAAGAATCGGTATCGAATCGAAAATATCCGAACCGAACCCGATCCAAATTTTTAAAATACCCGATCGGATCCTTAATTTCTATATCCAAAGAACCGAACCCGAACCGGTACCGAACCGAGAACCGAATAGATACCCGAATAACTNCTATATCCAAAGAACCGAACCCGAACCGGTACCGAACCGAATGGATACCCGAATAACTATTTATACTGGGACACTATTCATCCAGAGACTACTATTCACTCCGAGTCTTCTCCTTTCTCTTAGACGAGGTTGGTTCTTCTTTGTGGTTACTATTCATAGTAATCCCGGGATGAATAGTAGTCTCGGGATGAATAGTAATGGTGATTGTGTCGAGAAAAGAAAAAAAAATGGAAAAAAATAAAAGAAATGAAAGATGAATAGTAATCCCGGGATTACGGAGTCCGTGGATTCATAGTAATCCCGGGATTACTATGAATATTATAAATTGCTTTACGCGTTGCTTTAAGCAGGTGATGTGTTTTTTACATTCTCTCCTACGCGTGTGTATCAGGTTCAATTTTGATCGTGGAACCCATTAGTCAATTGTGTGTACACGGGATGAAAAATCCTCGCGAGCAGGTGAGTCCTTGACTCCTTTCTAATAATTATTACTTATATCAATGCTTTAACTTTCCATTTAATTAAGCTGTCTCTTGTTAATAGGTGATGTCTATTTGTCGTAAAATTAGGACAGGAGCTTGATGCTTCCTAAAGAGGACCAGTCCTTCTATGTGAAGCTTACAACAAACTGAAGTGAGATTTTAGTATGCTAATGAGGAGGAGGACTCTTACAAGGGAGTAGTGACCAAAGAGGTAGAAGTTAAGAAGTGATTTTAAAACTTGTTTTTCAAGGACTATTATGCAAGTTTAACCGTTCGTTGTGACTAGCCTTATACTAGCATTTATAAGAGGCTGATAATTTTGTCGCTTACCAATTAATTGCACAAGTCGCAAGTGAAAATTTATCTCCAACATATACTAAGGGAATAATTGGTTAGAAAATTTTAACTGTTGTAGAAACTTTTAAGAATTTTTTAAGCTATATTTTATTCAATCAAAACTTAAGATTTTCAATTCCTAAATAAATTAAATTAAAACAAATTTCATAAACTAATTATTATTTTCGTTTTGTTCTTGTCATGGTTAGTTAATAATATATGGCTTTAACATATTTTTGTAAAGGCATATGAATGATTTTACAATCAAAATATTTACACTATAGTAAAACAAATTAAAAGATTACAAGCACATCTCAACCAATCAACCTCTAGAGCAGTTATTGGCATCTGCTTCATTCTTCCTATTTCCGCTTTATTTATTTTTATTTTGGAATTTCAATTTTTTTTTCTTTAAGAAGTTCACCCAAATTATATATTTGAAAAATATCATATATTAGTAGTGGTAAATACATAGAAAATAATAAAATTAAGAAGAAAATTATTGTACAGATTTTCAATCAAACAATCCAAACCACACACATTACACCTATTTTAAATAAATAAATTGGTAAAAGAAGAAATATTACAAAACAAATATAAAATAGAACAAAGTCGTTTAGTTTCTTCAATTTATTTCCTAACTCCATATATGGCAGCAATATAGAGAAGCTGAGTTGCCGAAAGTATTATTAGAAATGCCTCCATTGTTCTCTGCCAAAAAAATTAAACAAATTAGATACTATTTTTTGAGGGAGTTAAATAACTATATCCTTTATACATTAATTGACAACCAAATTTAAAATATAACCTTTGTTTTGTAAGAGTTTTACATATCATGCTACTCACTTATATATAATTTATACATATCACTTCTCTCACAAATCATTTATACAACACATGATTTAACTTGGTAATTATCAAAGTATAGAATTTAAAATTGGTGCGTGTAATACCTACTTATTTATTTATTTATTGTATTTTATTGATAATAGTTTTTGTTAAAGGGTAATACCTATACTTATATTTTATATCAATTTGTAATCGAAGGACAATTTGTAATACTACTCACCAGACGAGCATTTCTCATTCCAAGTTCAATTTCTTTGCACCCAAATCTGGACAAGAAAAATGAGATAAATAACTTTAGTCATAATCTATATATAGAATGATATAAAAATTGTTGAACATTAAATCACAAATGTTGTTTTGTTGTCTACCCCATAGCTAAAAGTGTGAGCGACCAAGCAATGGTAGCTGCAGAGACAGCTGCCGGAAGACTCGCCGTAGTCCATGATTGTAGATGACTGACACCAGCTATAACCGAGGCAGCTCCAGCTACTCCAGCAATTAAAGCGAACATCACGAAGAATCCGGTGGCCGCATTGCCCATAGGAAAATATATTGGCGAGAAATGAGCCGGAAGACTAAAATCCGCACCTTGAGTTTTAATTGCAAAAACAAAATTGTTTAAATGCTTGGAAACCAGATAAACATTGTGATTTATCTATAAAAAAACAGTTTAGACAGGCGATTAATAGGTTAGTTCGATGATTAACAATTTAACTAGCAAATTAGGAGTATAGACTTAATTATAATAATCTCCTTTCAAATATACTATACGGCAATACAAAACTATACTAGCTTTAACCTTAAACTTAATTTTTCTATAACCTATAAAATTTTAATGCCACAATAAAAGGCAATCTCTAATGAAGTCATATATAGTAAGGCATTAAGTTTAACCTCAATTTTTGCTTCATATATAAAGCACACATCCTTTGTATCATGCAATTTTAGAAGTTGTTTAAAAATTGCTTGCATGCATAACTTTTTTCAAGTTTATAGTCCAACACTAAATTGATGAAAGGAAATATAATTATATTCCGAGACTAAAGTGATCAAGAACTTAATACCAAGAAGGCTAAAAAAAGAGAGAGGAAAATAAAACAAATCATATACCAATAAGGAAGCCATGGCTGATGGCTTTGTTCATGGACCATGCTCAAATTCCGAGAACAATGGCGTACATGCAGAAGTTCAAGCAATGGGACATGCATTGGTCATAAAGGTTATATTAAAGTTTCGTTAAAAGTAATGGTAATGATGGTAGGCGTCTCAGATGTGGTTGAATTGAAAAACACAACTTGTGAGTACAAGCCTCAACATCTACTATCATAATTTTTCTCCATAGAAGTGGAACGCAAAGAGGATCCCAGACCACACGAACACGGAAAGAAACGGAAACGAGAACAACAACATGGAAAGTATAAGGATGGTGCATCATCTTCTCAAGCGCAATAGACTATCCCCTCAAACAACTGACGCAGACAAGCATGTGAGGAGTGATTTAGTTGTTTAGATTCGGTTTGAGTTTGTAGTTGAAGTCACATTGATTGAAAAAAAACTGTCATCAATGTTTTTTTGGGGTCTTTTTGGATTACATGGTTGGATTACAATCTCCATGTCTATTAACTTGTTTTTGGTTCTTGTCTTTTTGTTGAAAACATTGAAAGGAAACCAGCCATTTTAATATATGCACAACCCCATGTTTAAACTGACAAAAAAAAAAAAAAAATTCAGTACAAAAGATGCACTTTCAACATTTAGGGTTATTATCAAATTAGGTACTATTTTCTAGAAAACCTTTAAAAAAAAAATTGTTTTTGTCTTTTCAAATATTTCGTTTTTTGTATATTCGTTTTCGATTTTACGCAACCTATTTTATCCACGCTAGGTTCTAATCTAAAGAACATCAAACTAGTGCTTTAGGCATCAATGTTCAGTGAACATTGAAAGGCATCTAATTTCATTTAGTTTGTAGTAGTATAGTGGTTATGTCCCTCTCAATCGATTTCAATAACCATAATTATATGGTTTTCGTAAATTTTTAAACCAATTATATTTTTTATATGGGCTAAGAACTGTTATTGCTTTAAGCAAAAAAATCATGTTGGATCGGGCTTGATCTCAACGATTGATTTTAGCCAATCAAAAATACAAATATCAAGTAAAACATGATAAACTGGGAAAGTAAAAATCTTCTGGCAAGACAATCCGCATAGTGATTGTTTGTCTCCCTTTGAAGGTGAACGAAGCTATACAATGTTTTCGATTTGTTCCAAAAAAAAATTCTCGTGATCTGAAGGATGTAGTAACGGCTGAATTAGTAAATTTGAACCACTCTCAAAAATAACTTCTCAAAAACCAAGATGTTTTTTTTTTTATGTATATTGAAAATAAATATACATATTTAGTAAATTAATATCTTTGAATTTTTTTTTCCACTTCACATTTAATTAAAATTCGACTCCTTGGTTGTCCGATTAAACGGAAAAGAGTTTAGAAAAGATACATCATGAAATTGAACTCTAAAAGAACGAGCCAAACAGTTTGCTTGTAAATTTAAATAGCGAGAATTAAAAGTGTGCGATAAATCTTTGAAATCTTTTCATTAGCTAGTTAATAAAGATAAATATTTATAAAAAATAACTATAGTTTGCCCAAAAAAAAAAAAAAACCTCCACATGTTGTGGTTGCATCTTAAATGCAGGAAAAAAAAATACTGCAAATTTATTGTAATGCAATATATAATACTACCATTTTCTACCAAGCATAAAGTTTGATTTTAATGCAGGGAAAAAATTGTTTATTTCATAAAAGAATCAGATTTATTGACCTAAGATTCTGAAAATTTACCTTTATCAACTTTAATAATAATAATAACGATTGCGTACCAAAAGTTATCTTAAAATGGTTCATAACTATCATTAATAATTTAATATACACACTAATTAAAGAAAACAATATTAATTTTTTTTTTTTAAACAATATTAATTTTTTAATAGAGGATAAAAAGCTCCATAGCAAAACTTATGAAACTGAGTTTACAAGTTTAAAGAGAGACATCTTAAATCAATCTCTCTCTCTCTCTCTCTTTCTCATTTAAGAAATCAATTTTTTTTTCTTCCTCATATTCCTCATAAAACTCACAAAAGGTTGACGATTCTTTTTAGAGATAAAACCCATGAAAATCCATCAGTAGTCTTTTGATAAATTCTCTGTTTTTATAATAATCACAAAGAACGAAGAGGAAATATAAACAATGGAGGAGAAAGCGAAGAAGAAGGTTATTTGAGAAGGAGAAAATCAGAAAGTAGCGTTTTACAAGCTTTTCACGTTTGCAGATCGACACGACATCGTTTTAATGGCGGTGGGGATCATCTCCGCCGTGGCTAACGGCCTAACTCCGCCGATTACGTCAGTACTATAGGCCAGATCATAAACGTCTTTGGCTTCTCTGATCATGATCACGTGGTTAAAGAAGTTTCCAACTGTCAAGAAATCTTAGAAGAGGTAAAAGAATTTCTTATTTGATAAGTTACAAAGACGTTTTTAGAAGATGTCTTATATACAAGTTAAAGAATCCTCTTTACCTAATCGACATATACATATGGGCTAACTATGGCCCAATATAACTATGGCCCAATACCAACGTTAGGATTCAAATGATTTGTGAAGTTTTACAGTTCTTGTTACTGGTATCAGTTTAAGAGTTTTAAAGGACTAACACTTAATTTACGTCAATTATACTTTTAGTTTGTCCTTTAAAACACAAGAGGAAAGGAAAGAACAGACGAAAAGGATTAAATCAACTGAAAGGAACCCTTCACTTAAAACGAATTATCCTTCCGTTTTACAATGATTGTTGTTTTGGACTCTTTTCTTGTTCAAGAAGGAAATTTAAATTTGATTATTTCTTACGGTTTGTATCGATTGATGTTCTTTATTAAATAACGTCAGGTTATTGTGAAGTTTCTTTACCTTGCGGTCTACGCTTGTGTTATGTCCTTCCAGCGTAAGCCCAAACTCTGTTTTTCATCTTTTTCACCTTTAGGTTAACCTAACTTGTTTACGAAGCTAAAAAAGTCGTTTTCGCCTTTTGCATGACATCTATGTAATGGTGATTTATTTGAAAAAATTTCGGACGTTGTAATGTTATTACACAGATTGATAGAAACATAGACTGTTTTCTTTTCTTTTTTGGGATCAAAATTAACTTGATTAAAAAACATAAAAGTTTAGTTTTCATTAGAAAAGGATACAACGAGATAACATATCAGTTTTGCTAGAGCATCGGCCAACATATTGGCTAAGCTTGGAATATAAATGAAAGCTTACATGGAAATTGGCCAATGCCATGTAAGTTTCGAGGGTCTTCACCAATCAATACCAAGGTTCTTGGAGAGAAAGAGTTTGTCAAGATACGCAATTACTGGTGTCGAAGCAGTAACATAGCTTTGCATATGTATCTTAACCGATTCCTCTGTAAAGATTTCAAAAAGACATGAAACAATATTGTATTATCAGCGACTTTGCATTTTTCAAAAACATACTATTGAGGAAACAAATTAATAGATTTTTTTTGTGTTCAAAACCATTTGGTAATACACTATATTATGATCATCTCATTTGATTTCCAAATATATATACAAAAACATATTCATTGACTCACCAGTTTCACCGATCATGCACAGTATAAAAGACTTCGGGGGGAGAGAGTCAAGCCCTGTAGCACAAGCTTTCTGAATAGAATACCCATGGTAGGGAAAAAGCACTTGATTGTAAGCCTTAAGTGCTGCATCCTTAAGGGAGTTATCACCTCTGTGAAACATATTCAAAACACATTTAAACCTCCAAACAGAATTACAACAAGACAGTGTCACACTGATACACAAGCAATTAAAAAATAATAATCAGCTAGCTACTATGGCATTGTCCAAAAGTGTTAACAAATCTCAAGAGAGTCTATAGAAGAAGACTTACTCGGTAGTTATTAACTCTTCGCATAAAACCTTGATCAATTCAAGACCCCGCTTCACCTTCAAAAGGTTTCTTGTATGACTACCAACTTGCTTTACACATCCTTTCTGAATATCTTTGTCGACCATTACCTCTAATGTCGATATTGAACTCGATGCCTTGGCAAGATCATTAACCTGAAAAACAAGGTTTGGTTGGTTCTCAAAGCTTCAGCCACCATATAGACAAACACCCAATTTCAATATCTTCATCAAGCAGTATGATTCAATTCCAAAGATTGACTTCGTTCTAGATTTGAACACCTCACAGACAACAAGAGTTTTTAGAACACAACTATATAGCCTCGTCAAAAATATTTTACCAAAAATAATATATTTGTCAAATAGAGAAAACAAAAAAAAATCTGATGGATCGGAAGTATGATAATGCAAGGATAACGTTGAATTCTTAGAGTTCCTGTTAACCAAGCTTTCTTAAAACTGTTGGATTCTCAAAAAATGCTCGAAATAAAGGAAAGAAGAGTCTTTGTTCATAAGCTCCTAATAAAAACCAAAATCAAAGGTCATCAAAAACAAATTTCTTAGGTCCTTATATATAAATTATAAGTAGACATTAAAACCTAAGGGTGGAACAGATCGGACACCCTAAAATTTTAGGATACTCGGATCCGAATCCGATGTTACTCGCAATATACGGATTTAAATATGAATCCGTAAATATTAGCTAAAAATTTAAATAATAATATAAAACCACAGAAAAATTAAACACATTAGAATATCATAATGAGATTGGCATCTAAAAAATATTCATTTTTCTCAAATAAATTTGGTTTTTGATAATATTTGGAGACATTATTCTATTTATTATAATGTATATAATTTTATATATATTTTAAATTATACACTAGATTTTAAACTCGCACGCCCGCGCAGGATAAAGTTTTTTGTAATATAAAATGTGAAATGAGGAATAAGAAGTAATTTAAGTATTATTGATTCAAATATGATTAATTTGTAATTTTTAAGTTTATAATAGATTTAATAAATGTTTGACAACATGTTTAATACCTGTTTGGCAACACGCTCAATTTTGTTTTAAAAAAAAAATAAGGGGTGTTTGAAAACAGATTCTAAAAGTGTTTCTGTTTTAATAATAATATAGATGATGTTACCATATGGTGGATATTAGTAAAATAGGAGTATGAGTTAGGTAAGTATATACCGATGTAATATTAATTGTAAACTTTGTTATTATGTGAATTTATATTACCACACAACCAATTATTTTATTGTTTTATTAAAATCAAATTTCACAAATTATATATTTTGAGTGTTAAAATGGGCTAACATGTCATTTTAATATGTCTCGAATCAGCTTGGTATCTTGCATGTTTTGACAAACCAACCCGCAAAAGATCGCAATTGTAAAAACATAACCCTAACCCGCCCCACCATAGTACCGTATAATATAAATATTAAGTAATTTTGAATATTTGAAATTTTATCAAATTAAAAATGTTTTTAATAATAAAATTTATATCATTTGGTCTAATTATGGTTCAATTAAATAACCAAATTAAACCAAACATGATTTTTTAAATTTGGACGTCACTTACATTTTCAAATTCGAATTAAAATATGATTAATGTTGATTTATTATATTTTAAATAATTTAATCAATCAAATAAAGATTAAATGTTATTTATAGATATTATAATTAATTAGAATGTCAATATATCTAACAATAAAGATATTATGTAGATTATAAAAATAAAAAACTTGTTTGGCAACAAATTTAATTATCCAAATAAATTATAGCTTGAAATGTATGTTTTTACGGTTTGGACACAAAAATGTCTCTATTTTAATAGTATAGATAAAAACGGATTCATATAGGATGCGGATATCCAGATATCAAAATAAAAATACCCGAATCCGAGAATTGCGAATACTTTATTTTTTGGACCATATTGGATGAGATCTCGAATTGGATCTCAGATCCCATATATTTTGTCCAACCTTAGAGAAACTAAAACCTAAATTGACTAGGAAACCTAAACCAACTAAACGCACAAAAGAAACCTCGAGATAACTCATAAACGAAAACGTTTAGAAGAAGAAAAAACAAAAGTAATTAAAACCTAATCCTCTCTTGTATCACGTTTACGTTATCTACTGCATCAAAATCTATCATTTCTGCACAAGACTTCACTGTTCTCGGCATCCAAACTTACCTTGCCAACATAGTCTATCTTGGCAAACTTGAAGGATGTTTCGAGGATACCAAAGAGGCTCGAGAAGAGAGAGCAAGCGTCAGAGAATTGCTTCACAGGCACGTTCGGACTCGGTGAATTCACGGTGGCCGCCAGTTCGTTGAATGCGTCCGCGACTATCTCCAGTGGCTTCTTTGTCTCCATCGCCAATCGCTCTTTCTCTCTCTCTCTCCGATTTCGATTGATACTGATATGTTCGAATGGAGAAAATAATTATTGGATGTCACAGTCAAATGTTACCCACCCATTGTCGCTATAGACAAAAGATTCTCATTTGTTTATTATTTATTGCACAAATTAGTATTCAATTTTAAATTTGCAGGTATTTCGTTCGACATCATGTGCTGTTTGCTTCATTGGCCATAGCCTTTTCGATCTTAGAACCAGATCATATTAAACTAGTTCATTCTCCCTGGTCGATGCACGAATTTAATACCTAATTTAATTTTCTCCAATTTAAAACTAATCTCTGTTTTAAAAAGTTTGAAAACTAAAGCTAAAATCCAGACTAATCTCTGAGTTTTTTTTTGTCACTGAAAATGTGTACGGATGACCAAAGATGATTCAATTTGCAGTGAGAAGTCTCGGAAAACAAAAACTGATAGTTTGACATGTCAAATCTATAGAACTTCTTGTTGAAGAGGATCAGTTCAAAAATGGGCGGTCGATAGGATATATTCCTTAATTTACTGCGTTTTTTTTCTTCTTTCGGGTTCAAAAATACCATGGAAGTTTATATTCAAAATTTATTGATTTTAAACGAAAAATATAAATAAAATTGTATTCATAGTCAATAATTAACAAATTTTTTTGTTGTCTATTACATCATGCAATATATTAGAAAACTAACCTATATTATAATAATTAACAAATTTTTTTGTTGTCTATCCAAACCGGAGGTACCGAGTTTACAAAAGTAATATCCACTAGGTAGACATGAGTTTTTTTTTGTTTTTTGTCAACAACCAAATATCTAGAACGGTTGAGAAATTCAAACCGGAGGTACCGAGTTTACAAAAGTAATATCCATTAGGTAGACATGAACACTATTTGTATCTCTTTTTTCTTTTTTCATGGATCGATCACGGAGGTTGAAGGCGAGTGAGAGAACCCGAAGAATCGGTATCGAATCGAAAATATCCGAACCGAACCCGATCCAAATTTTTAAAATACCCGATCGGATCCTTAATTTCTATATCCAAAGAACCGAACCCGAACCGGTACCGAACCGAATAGATACCCGAATAACTATTTATACTGGGACACTATTCATCCAGAGACTACTATTCACTCCGAGTCTTCTCCTTTCTCTTAGACGAGGTTGGTTCTTCTTTGTGGTTACTATTCATAGTAATCCCGGGATGAATAGTAGTCTCGGGATGAATAGTAATGGTGATTGTGTCGAGAAAAAAAAAAAATGGAAAAAGATAAAAGAAATGAAAGATGAATAGTAATCCCGGGATTACGGAGTCCGTGGATTCATAGTAATCCCGGGATTACTATGAATATTATAAATTGCTTTACGCGTTGCTTTAAGCAGGTGATGTGTTTTTTACATTCTCTCCTACGCGTGTGTATCAGGTTCAATTTTGATCGTGGAACCCATTAGTCAATTGTGTGTACACGGGATGAAAAATCCTCGCGAGCAGGTGAGTCCTTGACTCCTTTCTAATAATTATTACTTATATCAATGCTTTAACTTTCCATTTAATTAAGCTGTCTCTTGTTAATAGGTGATGTCTATTTGTCGTAAAATTAGGACAGGAGCTTGATGCTTCCTAAAGAGGACCAGTCCTTCTATGTGAAGCTTACAACAAACTGAAGTGAGATTTTAGTATGCTAATGAGGAGGAGGACTCTTACAAGGGAGTAGTGACCAAAGAGGTAGAAGTTAAGAAGTGATTTTAAAACTTGTTTTTCAAGGACTATTATGCAAGTTTAACCGTTCGTTGTGACTAGCCTTATACTAGCATTTATAAGAGGCTGATAATTTTGTCGCTTACCAATTAATTGCACAAGTCGCAAGTGAAAATTTATCTCCAACATATACTAAGGGAATAATTGGTTAGAAAATTTTAACTGTTGTAGAAACTTTTAAGAATTTTTTAAGCTATATTTTATTCAATCAAAACTTAAGATTTTCAATTCCTAAATAAATTAAATTAAAACAAATTTCATAAACTAATTATTATTTTCGTTTTGTTCTTGTCATGGTTAGTTAATAATATATGGCTTTAACATATTTTTGTAAAGGCATATGAATGATTTTACAATCAAAATATTTACACTATAGTAAAACAAATTAAAAGATTACAAGCACATCTCAACCAATCAACCTCTAGAGCAGTTATTGGCATCTGCTTCATTCTTCCTATTTCCGCTTTATTTATTTTTATTTTGGAATTTCAATTTTTTTTTCTTTAAGAAGTTCACCCAAATTATATATTTGAAAAATATCATATATTAGTAGTGGTAAATACATAGAAAATAATAAAATTAAGAAGAAAATTATTGTACAGATTTTCAATCAAACAATCCAAACCACACACATTACACCTATTTTAAATAAATAAATTGGTAAAAGAAGAAATATTACAAAACAAATATAAAATAGAACAAAGTCGTTTAGTTTCTTCAATTTATTTCCTAACTCCATATATGGCAGCAATATAGAGAAGCTGAGTTGCCGAAAGTATTATTAGAAATGCCTCCATTGTTCTCTGCCAAAAAAATTAAACAAATTAGATACTATTTTTTGAGGGAGTTAAATAACTATATCCTTTATACATTAATTGACAACAAAATTTAAAATATAACCTTTGTTTTGTAAGAGTTTTACATATCATGCTACTCACTTATATATAATTTATACATATCACTTCTCTCACAAATCATTTATACAACACATGATTTAACTTGGTAATTATCAAAGTATAGAATTTAAAATTGGTGCGTGTAATACCTACTTATTTATTTATTTATTGTATTTTATTGATAATAGTTTTTGTTAAAGGGTAATACCTATACTTATATTTTATATCAATTTGTAATCGAAGGACAATTTGTAATACTACTCACCAGACGAGCATTTCTCATTCCAAGTTCAATTTCTTTGCACCCAAATCTGGACAAGAAAAATGAGATAAATAACTTTAGTCATAATCTATATATAGAATGATATAAAAATTGTTGAACATTAAATCACAAATGTTGTTTTGTTGTCTACCCCATAGCTAAAAGTGTGAGCGACCAAGCAATGGTAGCTGCAGAGACAGCTGCCGGAAGACTCGCCGTAGTCCATGATTGTAGATGACTGACACCAGCTATAACCGAGGCAGCTCCAGCTACTCCAGCAATTAAAGCGAACATCACGAAGAATCCGGTGGCCGCATTGCCCATAGGAAAATATATTGGCGAGAAATGAGCCGGAAGACTAAAATCCGCACCTTGAGTTTTAATTGCAAAAACAAAATTGTTTAAATGCTTGGAAACCAGATAAACATTGTGATTTATCTATAAAAAAACAGTTTAGACAGGCGATTAATAGGTTAGTTCGATGATTAACAATTTAACTAGCAAATTAGGAGTATAGACTTAATTATAATAATCTCCTTTCAAATATACTATACGGCAATACAAAACTATACTAGCTTTAACCTTAAACTTAATTTTTCTATAACCTATAAAATTTTAATGCCACAATAAAAGGCAATCTCTAATGAAGTCATATATAGTAAGGCATTAAGTTTAACCTCAATTTTTGCTTCATATATAAAGCACACATCCTTTGTATCATGCAATTTTAGAAGTTGTTTAAAAATTGCTTGCATGCATAACTTTTTTCAAGTTTATAGTCCAACACTAAATTGATGAAAGGAAATATAATTATATTCCGAGACTAAAGTGATCAAGAACTTAATACCAAGAAGGCTAAAAAAAGAGAGAGGAAAATAAAACAAATCATATACCAATAAGGAAGCCATGGCTGATGGCTTTGTTCATGGACCATGCTCCAATTCCGAGAACAATGGCGTACATGCAGAAGTTCAGGACTAGAAGCAAAGAGGCCACTGGTTTCATCTGCTGTCCCGCCATTTTTTTCCGGTCACTGTAAACCAAAAAAATCCAGAAATATATATGTAATTTTTTAATTTGGATCTTTGTAATTTCGGTTGTGGGATGTTATATAGGTTTAAGAAAGTTTAAGTTGATGGTGCTTTTCTTGGTTAAGGCTGTTTGGTTTTTCTTTATTCTTAAAGGCAATTTAATTCTTGTTCTTGCAGGTTGTAAAGGTGAGTTGCTGATTTTTCTTTTTTGTTAAAGAAGTTGCTGATTTTTCTTACAAAGAATTAATAGTTTGCTTCACTCAGAGGGCACAGTTAAATATGTTAAAATGGTAATACGAATCAATTAATTAAAAACATTTGCAAACTTAAAATATTCTTTGATTTATTTAATTTCTTTCCCATCTTTCTTATGTTTTAAGTAACTTTGCGACCTATTTTTGTATCATACATACATACATAAATATTCAATATATAAGCAAAAGTATAAACTTTCAAATAGATCTTTGACAAAAAAAATAAACTTTCAAATTGATTTCTTAGCTTTTTTGTTTTTAAAAATAAAAACAATACGTGTGGAAGAAGTAACGATATGCATAGTTAAAGGTTCCTGAGTGAAAAGTACCTCGTCGAAGTTTATAGAGGAACCTTGCGGAGCGAGTTAATAGATTCTTGAGTTGTCCTAAGGCTTATATAATGCAACACGTTTTACGTTTCTCGACGACATTAATCTTGATAGTAAAACCATCTTAATTATTCACAAACATGTAAACCATCTTTTTTCGCAAACATGAGTTGAAAAACGTTACAGTCCAAAAAAAGAAAATAACACATCATACCATTAGTTTTTCCTTTGATATTTCACCAATAAACAAGTTTTTACTTTTTACATTCACAGAGAATATTCAGAGTACCAGATGGGTTCTGGTGTACAGTCATCGGCATTTTTATTGGAGCAAAATGTGTGTATCTTGCAAAGCTCGCGAAGCCCGAAAGAATAATTCTTTAGATCTTGATATATTCTTATCATATTTTCCTATGTGTTTAGGAAAAATTACATTATGTGGTTTTAGCATTATGTTAATGTTACCACTATATATGTATCTTATGATCTCATATCAAATACAACTCGATAATAATATTCTATTCTATAATATCTGACAATTTTAAACCGCATCCTATTAGTCTGAGTCCTGTACTAACGAGACTAAGCTCTATCTCAACTTGATCGCAATTTGATTCACCATTGTCTTGGTTCTGACCGAAATGACAGTCAAATATAATCAGGTGATCATATTTCTGAGGTAAGGAGAAATCTATTGATTCCGCAGATCCAGAGTAGTTCCCGTGGTTGTCTTTAAACCGACAATGTACCTCAATGTCTATAAAGCAAAGCTGATGGTTGACGGTTTCTGTTCCTTCAGAAACCACAACGACATCAGAAACCACGACACAAGCCTTGAAGTCCAAGAATGGCTGTTGAGAGAGAGAAGAATGATGTAGAGGGATGGTAAATGTGCTACCGGTAGATCGGTGAGTAAAATAAGCGGGCACTTCTACACCTGGTAAGATCAGATACTTGGAAGCTGATTGTTGAATTAAGGTTTCTTGATTCAAATTGAGGCAGTTAGTGAAACTGATCAATGACAGCTTAGTGCAAGTATTATTGGGTTCTTCTGCTTCCACCAGTGGACAAACTTCAGACAATTGCTCGCAGTCTGAGAAGAAAACCTCGTCAAGATTTTCGAGTTTGAAGATTCTTGGTGAGATGCATTTTAGCTGTTTGCATTCCCACATTTCCAGGGCTTCGAGGCTAGAGAAGTTGTTGATCCACGGAGGGACTTCTTCAATTGCTGTTTGGTTTAGATAGAGAGTCGAGATGTTGCTTGAGATATCTGGAAAACTCGTCAACCGTGGACATCCACTAAGATTGAGGCGATATAGAGATTTTAGGTTGATGCCGGTTGGAAGAGTCTCTAGATTTTTGCATTCCCACATTTCCAAGGATTCGAGGTTAGAGAAATTTTCGATCCTTAGAGGAATTTCTTCGATTGCTGTTTGGTTTAGGTAGAGAGTCCGGATGTTGTTTGAGATATCGGGAAAACTCTTCAACTGCGAGCATTCATTGAGATTGAGGCGATATAGAGACTTCAGGTTGATGCCAGTTGGAAGAGTCACTAGACTTGAGCATCCTATCATTTCCAAGGTCGTCAGTTTATTGAGATTCTGAATCGAAGAAATGGTTAGCTCCACCAAACTCGAGCAACCACTGAGATTAAGTGTCTCGAGACTTGTTGCCATTGAAAGATCCGGGATCTCTTTCAGGTTTTGAGATCCCGACAAGACTATTTTCGTGAGGCTTGTAAGAGGCTGAATAAAACAAAAATAGAACCAAGACAAAAGCAAATCAGGATAGTTTAGACAAGTCTTTAACAACATGTATATCATTTTATTTTTTCCCTATATATTAACATAAATAAACAACTAAATGACTAATTAAGGTGATCGTTTCATGTTTTTTTTTGTTGTCAATAACATATATGCATTATACAAGTTTGAAACTAGCACAAACGACTAGACTAAATGTTTCAGTTGGTGAGTTAATAATGTTTGTACAGAAGTTTCTTTGAAAGATATAGCCATTATTTGGTCAAAAAAAAGAAAAGATATAGCCATTAACATATATTGAAACTATTTTAAAAATTAGTAATTAAGCAGTTTCAGAAAGTACGTCATACCTGAATTCCTTCCCACAACCTCTCACTTATGCTTTGCTCCATACGAAGTTCAATGAGATTCTCAAGACGCAATTTAGAGGGAAATATTTCGAACGCTGTATTGTTTGCAATGATGGATTCGATTTTACTTGAGATATCAGGGAAAACCTTCAACTGTGAGCATCCAGTGAGAACGAGGCGAATGAGAGATTCCAGGTCTGCATTTGGAAGAGCCTCCAGCTTTGTGCATCCAGCCATGTTCAGATCCGTCAGTTTATTGAGATTCTGAATAGAGGAAGGAAGCTCCACCAAACTTGAACAACCGTGAAGATTCAATGTCTCAAGATTGGTCGCCGTCGAAAGATCTGGTATCTTTTTGAGGTTTTTAGATTGCGACAAATCCATATCTTTGAGGCATGTAAGCGGCTGAAACAAAATAAACATATAGAGAAACACCCACATCAATTGAAATGATGGTCACAAAAACCATACTATAGTAATAATAGCACACTTATTCTCGTCAATGTTTTAGATTGAAATATTTTCTAATTAGTTGAGCTAACCACATTCTGATAATTTATCTATCGACGACACTTACCTCAACTCCTTCCCATAGCCCCTTAAGCTTGCTGTTGGGCATTCTAAGTTCAACGAGATATTCAGGACAGAAATTATAAGGCATGCATTCCATCGGATACCCCGGCCAACTCAGTAATTTGAGTTCATCGGGAAAATCATTGAATGCTTTGGGTAATTGCCATCTAACTTCTTTCTTTCGCTCCAATGACTTTTTATAGAATTTCAAAAAACGGAGATTACTCATCCTTTCGAAGGCGTTCTCATGTATCCGCACCTTATCAACCTCATCTAAATCCAATAATATACCTAAAACCTTTTCAGTACCCTGAAAATATACAAAGAATCATTGTCATAAAGGGAGGGCACCTTTCAATCTCATAGGCAGAGTTTATGGAACGAGAAATAAAAATTAAAAATCTTACCGTGCAACCCTTAAGTACATTGCAAACATCCTTTGAATCCATAAGGAATTCTCGTTTTCCAGGCTTGTCCGACTGTGTACGGACAATTTCTTTACCCATTTCTTGTACCAAACAGTGCATCTCCACGATATTTTTATTATTCCAAGATGGTACTACGTGTATGAGGGACTTATCAACTAGAACTTCAAGACCCATATCAACGTTCAAATCACTATCCGCAAGCATCAACTTGATGTTATTGACTTCGTCACCGTTGAAAAAACATGCGATGTGACGAAACAATGTTTTATGTTCTTTTCTTTCTAACCCTTCGTAGCTGATGCTTAGTGCTTTCTCAATTTTCCCGTCTAGACCTTTCCGAAGAGTTGGCAACATATCTACCCAATACTTCTTGTTCCTCCCACGCAAAGACGAACCTAGAATGTTAAGACCCAAAGGAAGACCACCTACACGCGCTGCAACTTCAGAAGCGAGCTCCATAAAACCATCAGGCGGCGAATTTTGTCTGAAAGCAGAACGACATAACATCTGAAGAGCTAATTTTTTAGATGGGATACTGACCTCGTAAACATATTTAATCCCATGGCCCCTTAGAATCTGCTTATCTTTTGTGATCGCAACGATTCTGCTCCCATGACCAAACCATTCATCTCCACCCGCCAAGGCCTCTAACACAACTTGGTCATCCAAATCATCAATAAAGATAAGAACTTTATGGTGCTTTAGTTTCGCTCTCACCGCACCTAAGTGATCAACCTCTATACCCTGTTTGTCTAATATTTTAGAGAGGAAATTTTCTTGCAAATGCAACTTCATATTATAGTCAGTTGGGTTGGCTTTGCTATAATCTTCGATACTCTTAGATATGAAACGCATGTCTATGAAAATCCCACCTTGGAAGTGATGAGAGAGTCGAGTAAACAGAGCTCTTGCAATGGTAGTCTTGCCAATTCCCGAGGGACCCCATATCCCAACCGTCCTCACTTCCTCAGATTTCAATTCTAACAATACACTCATCTCTGCAATATGATCATCGATCCCCAAAAAGTCCTCAAAATCTTTAGATGGAGTTAAATTCAGTTTTCCCAAAACATCATTGGCGATTACTTCAATCATTGTTGCTTCATTTTCCCTAGCGATACGAGAAAGGTCAATACACAAGTATGAATAGTGAAATGTCAAGTAAGAACTGAATAGATATGAAAATGAAGATAATGGTTCCATAAAGTCATACCAAACTTGAGAATGATATCCAACAAGATTTGCTACATCGGTCAAAGCTTTCCTCCATAGCTGCATCTCATCCTCTGTTTTTCTCTGGCAAGTTTTCTTAAAGACCTCTCCAAAGTATCCAGCTTGGTATCTGACATGAGAAGGATCCACATCATAGAAAACCGGTATCACTATTTGTCTGAACTTTTCTTGGCATTTCACAATCTCCAACAACTCGTTTAAGCACCAGCTAGAAGAAGCGTAGTTTTGAGAGAAGACGACGATCGCAATCCTTGAATCCTTAATCGCTTTCTTAAGCACGGGATCGAGCGATTCGCTTGTCTCGATCTTCTTGTCTTTGAAAGCACTGATCAATTTCCGATCCAACTCTTTGAGAAAATGGCTGAGGAATGCCTTACGGACATCTTCCCCTCTGAAGCTCGGGAAGACGTCGTATACCCAATTGCAAGAAGAGGAGGAAGAAGAAAACGACATAACGAGAACAAGACAAGCAAAAATTCCTGAGAAAGCAACGATCTAATCTAAATAATAATGCAGAACATGAGAAGAAAGTGATGGCTCCTCGTCTGTAAAGAAAGAGGGGTTTTCTAGCCAAGAAGACTGAAAGTTGACAATAAAATTTTTCTTCTTTTGTGAAAGGAGTGTACTTTATCTTCTTTTGTGCAAGGAAACAAAGACGACCAGATCGAAGAGTGTTGAACCTTTTTTTATTGTTTGTTAACTCCATTTATTAGGGGAAAAGCGACAAGGGCGTCTGAGTGAGTTTGTTTCTCAACTAATTAAACTTTTTTCTTTTTGTTAATTTTTCATTCATTGAAATTTAAACCATAGTTAACTAACTATTAAAGAGAGTTAACTTACAAAGATAGTTGACTACATCACTAGCTTGCATTGTTCATGATACTTTAATAAAACTGTCGGTAACACGTTCAAAATTTCTACTAAAATTTCTTGAAATTGTTCAATTTTTTTTTAAAAAAATTTTAAGAGATTTCTTGAATGTACACACTTATAAGACTTTAGAATTTATGCTGTACGTTTTTTTTATAAAAAAAACTGTTGTAATCTTGTTTAAGTTTTCCACAAATTTTTCTCAAAACTTTTTTCATAAAATGTTTAAAAGAAAATCTGAAAACTTATCCAAGTTTCTATAAAATTTAGATTTTTTCCATAGTTTTCTTTTCAATACTTTCATAAAATTTCTGATACCTCTCGCACTAGAAGAGAACAGTTGGATTTTCGACGGAAAAGTTGGTCGGAAATTTATTGATATTTTCTGATGACATTAAATTTTGTTGAAAATTTTGTACCAGATTGAAGTGGCCGTTAATCCTCAGTTATTTCGTTAGAATTCTACTAATTTTTACTGTAAAAAAAACTGTCGCTAAGCAACAGTAAAAAATTATCGATGAAACACATTGTTGGGCATATGTTATTCTTAAACCTATTCCCGATAGATTTATGACGTATTTCATCGGAAATGGGTCCACATATAAATTTGGGAAATAGGTATGCATATAAAACCATGATTCTTATATATATATAAACTATGATTTAACTCGTACTAGCTATAGCGCGGAGTAATTTTTAATTTTAATAAAATTGTTTTGAAATTAAAAAAAATTGTTTTTATCTGAATTTTATAATACGTCTAACTAATGATTATGGATATAACTGTCAAACCGGACTAACTTGTCTACTTAATCCGTTTTGTAATTGACTAAAATATTATTCGAACTAACCCGTAAAACTTATAATCTTGAAAACATAATTCTAATATGCACCGTTTAATGACTCTGGTTTTTGTGAACAGTCCACAAACTCTTAAAAAAACCAATTTTCTCGTGTCTAATTTTTTATAAAAGTAGTAAAATATTTTCAACTTTTTTATATATATTTAAATAAAATATAATATATTATAGTGAAAAATATTGCAATATCTCGAATAGATTTTTTTATTTGAATATATATGTTTTCTCTGTAAAAATTAAGAAATTAAATAATAATTAACCTCTTTAATGAAAAACAAATACTTTCAATATTTTTTTCAATAATTGTAAAAGATAATTTGATCATTTTCTATTTTAATTATTTTTCGTTATTTGTAATGACATAATATGTAATAATTTACAAAGTTCATTTTCCTAAATGATTCTTTCTAAAAAAGATGAGAACCAATCTCAAAGCTTCCCCCTTCTTTGCCTCTCCGGGGGTTTGCCTAGCCGGGGAGGGCCCCCTTTTCTCATTGTTTCCTTTGCTCAGTGCTTCTTCCGTGGTTTTGTGCTTCCCCTAAGCAGAGTTGGTGGCGAATCTGGTTCTCGCGGTGGAGCTACGGTGGCTCGGCAAGAGTTCGGTGGCGGTGGTGCTTTGCGGATCCTAGATCTGATGAGGACAAGATCGGGTGAAGCTTCCTCAAACACCGCTCCCGGCGTTTCTTGTCCGAGCCCTCTTTCTCGTGGGGTTTCTGGGATTTCCCGGCGCTGCGGCGGTGGTTGTTAGCGGGGGTTGGTGTTAGGTGCGGCGGATCGGGGTTTGGGAGCTTGAACTGTCGGAGATCTCATGAGTAAGGCCGTTGTTTTGAGGGCGCATGCGGTTCTTGAAAGGAGCTTTCAGGCGGCGGCTGTTCCACGGCGACGAAGGTTTCTCAGAGGCCGCTAGGCGTGGTATGGTCTCTCCTCCCACTGGTGGTTTTCGGGTTAGTCTTCTGATCGGTTCTCTCCTCCTTTCCAAGGTGTTTTTCTTCCTTATTTAGCGATCTTCCCTGCTGTGGCGTGGAGTTTTTCTCTGTCTTTCTGCGTTTGGTGGCAGTTTCTTTCCGATCCCAGTTTCAGGTCTTCCTGTGACCATTTTCTCGACAACGGAGGTGGCGGTGGCTTTGGTAAAGGCGTCTCCGTTTTAGGGTTAGGTTGTCTCTGGTTTTGGATCCTTTTTGGGCTTCTCTGCTTTTGGGTTTGCTATAAACCGGGCCCATTAGGGGTTATAAGTGGGCTTTGTTTTGTTTGTATTTTATTTCACTTGCATGTCCTTCAATTTTGTAAATTTTAAAAAAATCAAAAATCTATAAAAATGAAAAAAAGAAGAGATCGAGTATGCCGAGCAAGGATCGAACAAGCCTGGAGTATATAGCTATGGCTCCGATTCCATGTCAAAAACCTTTTTAATACATGTTTCTTATCTTATGTTACAAAGAGCCAATAGCTCACATATTTATACAATAAGATTACCTAATTCTACTGTAGAGCAGGCAAGTAAATATACATTTACTGTGCATAAAGACATCTATTATATTATTTGTGAAGTGATTTGAGCTGTGGTTCAAAGCTCATTTTTTGCTATCATTTTGATTAATGAAAACGATATAATCTGATTGGTTCGTGAAAATAATATAATCTGATTGGTTAGTCCGTAATTAAATAAGGCAATATTCCGTAATAAAAAAAATGAGATATGGATCAAAGTCGGGCCTGAAAGGAAGCGGCCCAAACCATTGTTGTTGGTCGACAATATAATAGATACATGGCGGTCGATTGTTTAACAAAAAAATATATCGTGGCTGTGTTGGTTAGTGACACAAATTATTATCCCACGTGTAGCAGGTTCGAATCCCCGATTCTGTAGTTATACTTAGTTTTTCGATTTCTCTTATTTAATTAATCCGAGTTTAAATTAAGTTTTTCGCGGTAAAAAAGCGGAAATTTTACATTTTTGTTCGTTTTTATCCAAAAAGGAAGTTTTCCTCATCGTAGATAATAAAATCTTTGATAAATGGAATGATAATACCGTATATATTCTTACAGATAGAGAAAGGAATATTCGGTTAAGCGGAAATATGACATATTTGTTTCGTTGTAATCCCCTTAGCGCAAATTATTAAATCTTTGATTAATGGAAAGATAAAATCGTATCTATATTTATCGGATTATAGAAAAATGTCATATTTGTTTCGTTGTAATCCGGAACGGAAGTTTTCCTTATCGCAAATTGTTAAATCTTCACTACAAGAAATAGGCCTGAAACTGACGGCCAAAACCGTCGGTATCCCGTCGGAAACAGCCTTTCCAGACGGATTTCCGACAGTTTTCAGCCGTCGGATCTATCTCCTCGGAAATCAAAATCCGTCGGAAATCCCTCAGAAATTTCTGAGGGATTTCCGACGGATTAAATACCCGACGGATTTCCGAGGACCTATTTCCCTCGGAACATTTCCGAGGACTTGTCTGTCCGGGACAATTCCGACGGACTTCCGAGGGCTTAGTTACCCGACGAATTCTTCCTCAGAAATCTCTCGGAATTTTCCCGAGGGTAATTAATCCCTCAGAAATCCGTCGGAAATATCTAAGAGATTTCGGACGGATTTAAAAAATTAAATTTTTTTAAAAAAAAATAAGAAATAAATAATTCAATTTAAAAAATTCAATTTTATTTATTTATTAAAAACGAAAATGTAAAATTAATTAATATTTAAAAATCTTATAAAATTATAAAATATTATTAAAAGTTTTAGAAATTGTTGAAAAATTACAAAAAACTAAATCAAAATAAATCTGGCGGGAAATCAGGAAACTTCGATTTGAAGTAATCCGCCATTTTGTCGCTCCTTGTTTGTGGACTCGAGAGCTTGTACTCCAAAGCCTCGCTCTTCGTTTTATGAGTCGAGAGCTCGTCCTCCAAAGCCGTTACATTCTCCTTGAGCTCTTCGTTTTGCCGGAGAATCTCTGGATCCATCGAAAAACTACCCGAAGAAGTTGAAGGTTGGGACGCAAATCTTACCCAACCCTGGCCGACAATATTTTTTAACAGGTACCTCCTACAAAAACAGTACTAAACATTAGATCTTATTAACAAATAAAGATGTAAATTGAAATTAATACTTACCCCGAGTACTAAGTCGTTGATCTCGGCCCGAGTGAGCTGGTTGGAAGCGGTGGTGCCGTCCTGCGATCTCTGGATAAGGATCTCGTCCTGCACCTTCGCCACCTTCTCGACGAGCTCCTTGGCGGCATGATCTTGAATTTGGCCGGTCTTCTTGTTGGTGTGCGTCCTCACCATCACTTTTAGGTGAACCGGAACTTCGCCGTCTTCCTCCGTCTAGAAAATAACTAAACTGTTAGTTACTAATAAATGTAATTCAAAACACTAAAAATACTTACCATTTTGATTTTGGATTTTTTGAAGCTCTTCGCCCCGTTGTTGTGGATTGCGGATCCCTTCCCTTCTCGGGGACTATTCCGGTTCTTGGAGTTTGTCTGAGATAGAGCTATGGTCGTCGGCAGTTGCCAATACGAGATGTACTCCTGAAACACCTCCGCGTTCAAGCCTTTTGGCTCCACGCATTTTCCAAACCTTCTTCCACTCATTCATGTTGCGCGAGAATTACGTTTTAGCCTCCTTGAAAAATTCTATCTCCACCGTTTTTGTGATAGTCCAGTTCCAATTAAATTCTTGCTACAAAACAAATAGAATTAAAGATGTTAAAAAAATCTCAAAATATATAACAAAAATTAATTAAATGTTAACTTACCGCAAACGTCCGAAACCACATGTTTTGTTCGTCTGACGGAATATCCAAAAATTTCTTGTACGGTTTGTCGAGGATGGAGTGCAACATCTTCATAATCGACTTGCTAATCCCATTCCCGGATATTCCAAACCTATAAAAAA
>PKMM01026164.1:1466646-1477173 GCA_002933915.1 Eutrema heterophyllum | reverse complement strand
ATATATATATATATATATATCTTACAAACAAAGCAAGAAACGTATATACAAGGGGAGAAGTATTTACAAAGCAAGTATATATATAACGGTCGGAAATCGATCGGAAATTACCCACCGATTTCCGACGGCTGATAATCGGTCGGAAAATTCCGACCGAATTCCGAGGGAATTGAATCCGTCGGAATATTCCGACTGATTTCCGAGGGAATATATCCGTCGAAATTCCCTCGTTCTGCCCTCGGTATTCCGTCGTAATTTTCCGACGGTTTGAAACCCGTCAGAAACGCCATCGGAAATGTGCGTGTTTTCTTGTAGTGACTTTGATTAATGGAAAGATAAAATCGCTTACGATGATGATTATCGTTACAAAAAAAGGCATAAACCTCTAAACCCTATATCGTTTTTTCTTATAAATACATTGCGTCTCTTTTCATAATCGTCATGTTCTCTATTTTTTGTTCTTTTACGTTTCTGTGCTAGGGTTTAGTCGATTAGTTTTTTTACGTGCTTTTTCGTTTTTTGTGAGATTTTCGGTGTGTTCCTTTACTTGCAAACTAATCTAATTACGTAAACCATAGATCTCTTTTCTTTGAATTTTAATATGTTTTGTGAATGGTTGTTTGAAAGTTGTTGTAGTTTTACGCCTAATTTTGTGATTGTGTCTTCCTTTTTTAGGTTACGGAGAAGAAGGTTTCGAAACAGAAGAATATGATAACTGGAAGGAAAAACAATCAAAAGGTAATTCGAATAGTCTCGATCTTTTTGTATAGCGTGCTTATTTTTTCATGTTTCTATTTTTTTTTTATAAACAAGGCTATATAGTTCTTCAAAGAACCCTAAATATATCCGGCCGCAACTCTCCCTCTTTGACCTCCACCGTTTCTGATCGCCCGCCTCCTTCCTCCTTCCTTGTAAAAAGGTTCGTTTAATACTTTACTCTCTCTTCTCATTATCTTTTTATGTTTCCTCTCGAATCTTAGATTTCATTCTATGTTTTGCTTTTTCTCTATTTCTCTTACTCGGTATAGATTATCTCTTCTATTGTTTTTGTTGTTTGTTTTGTTACTTTAGTTACTTTTGATCAACGCATCTTTGTATTTCAATTACTTTTTCCAATAATTCAGGTCTTGAGTTGATCGGCTCCCGGAAATCATGATAAAGGAATTTGTGACGAATACAATCTATTGTCCACCAAGTGTTTGTACGTATTACAAAGAGAGCAATTGGGATTGCCTGAATCAATTTTGTACGTATTTCTGAATCAATTTTGTGCGATTGCAATGCGTTTGATCCTTTCGTCGTATGATGCAGAGGTACATTCAGCAACACAGCGAGGTGGAACTCTCTGCACTTGGAATGGGTATAGATTTTAATCTTCTTTATTTTAGTCTTTAGGTCTTTCCTCTTTGCGTATTTATATAACTTTATACTTTGTGCATAGCAATCTCAACTGTGGTAACAATCTCTGAGAAGAACAATGGTTTGGTAACAGAGAAGAGTAAGTAGAAAGTATTTTTTTTTTTTTTTTAATAGGATCGCCATTATCTTCCCTCTAATAAAAAACTTTCGTCTAATTCAAGAATCTGTTTCATCTTTGTTCAGAAGTGTTGACATCGACAGTGGGAATGAAAGACAAGACTAAAGGAAGGATGGTTCATAAGGCAAAGGCAAATTTCTTCTTTAGAATCTCCTTTTATAACATTTGGTTGTTATGTTTACATCCTTTTGGGTTTTGTTGTTGTTGTTGTAGATTGAGATTGTGTTGGGCAATTCAGACAAGTTCGACTCTTTGGTGCCACCTGTGACCAAGTACGGCAAAACTCAAGAGGAGGAAGCTAATGTAGAGACGGAGGCGGCCGTTGAAGCACAAGAAGAAGCTGCAGCCACCGAGGCCTAGGATTGAGCCGGTTGAAAAACACCAAAGAAGAAAGAAGGATCTCTCTATTACTATGTTTTTTTGTTTCATTTGTGACATATCGAACATATTACTCTAGATATGATAGTAGTTGTTTGTTTAGTAAAACTCTCCAGTATTCTCCATTCCGCTTCCATTTTAATTAGGCTTTTCAATGACAATGCATGAGATGAGATTTTTCTAAAGTCGCCCAATAATTTGTGTACTCAAATGTACATTTTATTATGCTGAATTGTTTCGTGGCAAGCAGTCATACAGTTGGCAACGATATATGTAAATTAATTATGAAGTCGGTTAAATATTTATCCTACATAAAAAGGACAAAAATACAAAAACTATCTTAATAAAAACATTTTTGTGTTAGTTGTAGATATACTCGATTCATATAAAAAGTTAACAACCTTATTATAAAAAGAATAGTTCCTTGAATATCACATGCTAGATTTGGTAAAATATTTATTATACTAAGAAACAAAGAAAAAAATGATAAACATTAAAAAATACAAAAATACAAAAAACTACCTTAATAAAAATTGGATAATCCTAATGAATTATCCCTATTTAAAAAATCTGATTAACATATAATAAAAAGTAAATTTTCTTATTCGTAAAAAAAGAAATCTTAAAAAAAACGAATGATAAAATCAAAGTTTATCGAATTACAAAAAAGAAAATAAACAATTGACTTATCATAACAAAAATTGGAATTTTTGGTTTATCAAAATGTTACAGAATTATCATAAAAAAAATTGTGAATCTAAAAATCATCGATGGCCGTATATATTATTTGGATTTATCACAAAATAAAATAAAAAGAAAAAATATACCTAAAACACTAACCTCTAAAAAAACTGTATATATGGGCCACTTTTTTGTTTTTTGTCATTTAGATTTTAGTTTAGTTCGTTCTATTTTTTATGTTGGAACATGAGATCTAGATTTTTTTATTGTTATTTGTTTGTTTTCGTTGTATTTGGTATGGAGCTGATCTTATGTTTTTTTTTCCCTAGGGTACGTGGAGAGTAATCAAACGGAGGAAATAGTTAGCGATCACGTGTGTTTTCTGGTATAGATAATTTGATGTTGTTTTGGGAAAAATTCTGGGTTTGAAGAAAAAGGATTGACGAGAAGAAAAATCGGCACTCAACGCTTTCTAAGTTACGTACATATATATGGTTATGTTCATGTTGTTTCTTCCTCTGCAAGTTAAAATCCAGTTTCATAGTGATATGTTCAAATTTAATACCCTAAAGTACTAAAACAATAGTTGCAGTAAGTTAGGGGTCGAACCACAAAGACTCAAGTTATCACTCAATAGATTGCAAGATTTGAATTAAGTTAAGTCAATTGATTAAACAGAAAACAACTAAGATTATCAAGTGGGTTGTAAATTCAATGGGAAAACTAGGTTCAAGGTATCTCTCAGGAAATCAGAGAATGTAGACAAAACGATCAATAGGATTCAGATTAAACACGGTTCTTGAACTCAAATCACTAAGTTATAATTAACCAACTTTCGTTGCGAGAATTATCTAAGTCTAAATCCTAAAATTCCAAATTTCTTTGCAAATCCTAAAGATCTAAACCAGCTTTAGAGTTCAGGTTTGATATGTTCACAACACAACTAAACCAAATTTCTTTGCAGATAGTTATTTTGTTCACCCTAGGTTCTGTAAGGTTTCCAATCACACTTTCGTATCTAATTGATTAACCTAAAATCTAAGTTCTAGGTGATCAAGCTAGAATTAGCACTAAGAACAACCTATGGTGAAGAACTTAATTGATTATGAATCCTAATAAATCGATCTATCTAACATACAGAGAAAAACTTATGAGAACCTTAAACCTAAAAGAAAACTACTCAGACATGGAGATTAAAGAAAGCAACATGACTGAATAATACTTCAATAAATAAAATAAGAATAGAGTAGAACAAGGGTTCGAAATCTTCTCTCTGACGAACAAAGTTCAGACTTGTATCCCTCAATAGCTCTCTCAACAAAAAGCAGAATAGAATAAAAGTGTCGTCCACAAAAGTGGCTGAAAAACCTAATTATAATCCTAAAACACGTTTTGAGCTTTATTGTTATTATTAAAATCTTCTGGACCAAGGAGCAATTTCTTCAAACTTCAGAAAAGTTGCGACTTGTGTTTCCCTGCAGTCGGTATCGATCGATACCATAAGTGGTATCAGTCGATACTTGGGCTTCCAATCGACTTGTCAGCTACATGATCTCTGCTTTGCTCCAAAAAACTCCATAATACTTCAATATCTCCAATTTTGCTCCAAACGTACCTAAAACTTGAAAAGACTCTAAAAGACTCCAAAAACACTAGAAAGACTCTAAAAACAAGACATATATCATGGTCAAAAAGGGGTAAAAACCATGATATATCAACTCCCCCAGACTTAACATTTGCTTGCCCTCAAGCAAACAGAAAACCAAACCAGAGAAAGAGGTTTGAAAACAACGGAGACTCACCTGTTCTTGAACCACAGCAATGACCCTTTTTCCTAATGTCTTCTCATCACTTTACCAGTCCCAGATCTAACCACCATATACTTCTCCGTAGACATTTGCAGCTTTCCAGACTCCACACATAATCTCACAACTTCATCCTTCAAAACCATCATCGCCAGTTTCATCGCTGTAATCAATGTCAAGAACCTTCTAGACTCTTTCCCATACAATATCATGACAAAAGAACCACCCAATTTTCACACTTTTTGGTATTGTTTCCTCTCCTCAGACTTATTTCATTTCATGCTCTTTTTGTTTTTTTTTTATTTGCACATACACATCAAGGTTTGATACGCGAGTATTGATGGTGTTTGCCACCAAATCCCCGGTTCCTCCCCTCTCTATGCATCAAAGGCGTAGGCGAATAGTGGTATCACGGGAAATTTTTCTAACCTTGCTTCCAACCTTTGTGTGATCATTCCTTCTAAGCAGAATAATGGGATCGCTGGAAATTTTCCTAACCCTCCACTTAGAAGAAAATCCTCTCATCTTTTCGTGCTTCAATTCATTCACTTAGATTAAGGGAGAGGTATACCATACTTTAAAACACATGGGTTCCTTTGTCAGATATGAATGAGGAATAAGGCTCTATGGACACTAACCACGTCGATGAAGTGCAAAATTTGGGCTCAGGTTTCGATGAACTCCACTGGAAACATGGGTGTTTTCTAGTCAACTGGTCAGCCTTTGGATTTTTCATTATTCCGATCTAAAACTGATTATGTAACAATGGACACTCAGAAGCAAAGTCAAAACAGTAGATTCAAGAACAAGATCATAATCCCCAACAAAATTTTGACTCAATAAAACAAATTTGACACAAAAACGACTGACTCTAAGAAAAACAAACACAATGTTAGCAACTACCTCCCCCAGACTTAAACAACACTGTCCCCAGTGTTATCTAGTCTAGAGTCGGCATGAGAAAACAGAAAAACTAAGTGGATTGGTGAAAATCGAAGAAGTTACCCGAGATGGTGATGAGTGTTGACCGATACAGAACTGGTATCGATCGATACCAGTCGTTGGTCGACACAAGGACTCCTTTTCATCGACATCGATGCTCATAAGTGTGTTAAATGATCCAGAAATGAATTGGTCAGCACTGTGAGATCACTCAAACACAAGTCATATGCAACAAGATATCCTAGAAGCTTAAATCCACAAAGTTCAAGATCATAAAATGCTGACAAAACGACTCAAAATATCAAAAGAAAAACAAACGTGAAACCAGATAGAAAGAGTACTAATCCTTCGCAGAATCCATGTCGTCTCCAGCTGTGTGCGATGGTCCAGCCCGAGGTGGTGAGCGTGGTGAACGAGGTGAACGAGGACGAGACAGTGCAATGCAGCCGCAGCGAGACAAAGTAGCGATGGTACTCCAAATGCTCTGAAAACTCTCAACAACGTATCGCTGAAACGCATACATCTCCATCGCAGGTGGCGTAGGAAGAGTAGGTGCAGGAGAAGGTGCGCGTCTCGCGCGTCGTGATCGACCTCCAGCAAGGTCAGGGACAGGCTCGTCCTCAGTAGCAGCAGGATTAGGGCCTCCAGATGAGGCGCCTCGACGCAGACGAGAGGCTGTGGCAATCGACAAGTCCCTCAGATCAGGAGTGAAACGCAGCTGAAGAGGATTGTCACCAATATCGTTCAGAGCTGTGTTGGGGAGCTGAATCAGAAAGTCCCCATCAGAGTTGCTGAAACACCAACGTTGGGTTGGCTTCAGCCACCTCAGGTTCTGCAAGTGCTGTTCATCCATGAGATCACGTGCAGTGATAATCGAGCAGGTCGCCGTACTGATCCCAAAATGCTGAAAGATGGGAGTGAGAAGACTACCCACTGTCTCTGTCTTCCGACCTGTGCCTCCACGACCTGAGAATGGTTTGGTCTTCAGCAAGGCCAAGTGATGCGCGAACACATCGCCTAAGTTGACCTCAAGGTTCAGCTCATGCCACTCGTAGGCGTCGTCCGCAATGATGTCCCCAATACCCATGGAAAGTATAAGAAGCTCAGATAACCGCATCTTGTTCGGCTCCATCTTGCACAGGATGGTGTTGCTCAGAATCCTGACCAGGCAACGCAGAATAGGGTGTCGCACATCCATCTGTGTAGTGGTCTTGGAGTGATAAACTCCATTCTAGATCTGCTCCCACAAAGCCTGAACATCAGGGAAGTGTGATGGGAGCTCGACCTTCCTGAAGTCCCTTCTGAACCCATAGATGTCGCAAAGATCTGGCAGTGACAACCTGTAGCGCACACCCCGAATCAGAAAGGTTAAAGTGCCCTCCTGTGTGTCTCTGTGGACCTCATCACTGTAGTAAACGCGAACTGTCGCGAGAAACTGGGAAAAGATCGAACCGCCTAGTAGGCATGTTCCCCAAACCAATCTTCTGAATCAAACGATCAAGCTCCTGATCAATGCCCAATCGTCGCATAGTGGGAATGTCGACGAACCTGGTGGTCTTCATGTCTACCTGCTGCCAGGCGTTGTAAAACAACGAGTCATAATCGTCCCAAACCTCAGAGATAGGCTTGTAGACGCAGTCGTCACTCTCAGAGACCTCCTTATCAGTTCCATCAAAGTTTCTCGTCAAAGGAATCCTGGCTTTCTCATTCCTCTTAGGCCAAGGAGGTCTACATGCTGCGTCAGGAGCGACTGGGGAGGCAGGACGAGGTGGAGGTGGTGCGGGGATGTCGCGCAGGGAAGTGTGGGGAAGATTAATATCCTCATGCGCTCCATTAATCCTCACCAGGTAACGGTCATTGGCAAGGCATGCCTTCACTACCCCTCTGTGCCAAGTCAGACCATCGAAGATCTTGACATGGGCGCCTAAACCGTACTCTTTCAGACGATCGCCAGGTGGGTTAGAGTTCGAGGCGTCATCTGTACGTGGCATCTTGCGAGGGGCCATCTGCAACAATGACAAAGAACACAGAATAAATCCCAAAATTCCATCAAACACATCAAACTCGACCATACAATGCACATGGTACCGACCGACACCAGGTGCTATCGACCGACACCACAATCCAAAATTTCAAAAGTCTAAATCGAGGGCGTAGAAGTGTAAGGCAGGGTTCGAAAGTCCTCAAGAACACTTAGGAAAGCAATAGTCATCCATTAAAGCAAGTTCTAAGAGCCAAAACTCAAATACCCAAACCTTGTCTCACGGATTGAAAAAGGGGAAAATCGTGTGTCATACCTTGCAGATCGGGGGAATAGATGGAAGAATGAGATAGAGCACGAAAATCTAACAAGGATAGGTTCTTGAATCACCCAAATCGGTGAAGAAACGAAGAATTTGTGAAAAACCTAGAGAGATTCGCGTGGGTATCGTTCGATGGGGCTGGGGAGAAAAGGAAAACTCGCGAGGGTTTTAAGGGTTAATTACCTGGGCGGCAGGTATCGACCGATACCATTAATGATATCGATCGATACTCGTAGCAAGGTTCTGCTCCTTTGTCGCATGGATGGTGGCGATCGATACCGGGTGGGTGTCGATCGATACCGCTCTTCTGAATCTGCTGCACGTGAAACACAAGACACAAAACCAAAAACAAAAATAATAGAAAAACTTATGTACAAACTTACCAGTGGGTTGCCTCCCACCAAGCGCTTGGTTAATGTCACGAGCTTGACTTTACTGACGTTCAGGCAGTGGGTGCACCAGCCAGAGGCACAATGTGTCCGTCTGGAATCTCGGCTTTCGCCCAATAGTGTTTCACCCTCTGTCCATTGACAGTGAATTCCTTGCCGTCAGCATTTATCAGCACAACTGCACCATGTGGTCAGACTTCCTTGATTGTGAAAGGACCTGACCAACGAGAACGCAATTTTTCAGGAAACAATTGCAAACGAGAGTTATACAGAAGTACCTGGTCATTGGGTTCGAAGTGGCAAGTGAGGATCTTCTTGTCGTCATATGCCTTAGTCCTCTCCTTGTATAGTTTCGAGTTCTCATAGGCAAGGTGCCTAATCTCATCTAGCTCGTTCGGTTGAACCAATCGCCTCTCTGCAGCAGACTTGATGTCAAAATTCATCAGCTTGGTAGCCCATGCTGCCTTGTGTTCGATCTCGACTGGAATGTGACAAGCTTTCCCATACAACAAGTGAAACGGTATAGTCCCGAGTGGCGTCTTGAAAGCGGTATGGTAAGCCTACAGTGCATCATCCAGCTTTGCAGACCAATCCTTCCGAGTAGTACCCACTGTCTTTTCCAGAATCTCCTTGATTTGCATGTTGGATACCTCAACCTGCCTACTCGTCTGAGGATGATAAGGAGTAGCCACATGATGAGTCACACCATGCTTCTTCAATAGCTTCTCGAAAACCTTGTTAATAAAGTGAGTGCCACCATCACTAATAACAATACGAGGTACTCCAAATCGAGGGAAAATAATGGACTTAAACAGCTTAAGAACCACTGAAGAGTCGTTGGTTGGACTAGCAATCGCTTCCACCCATTTGGATACATAGTCCACAGCAACCATGATGTACTTGTTCCCACGTGATAAATGAAAAGGACCCATAAAATCAATGCCCCATCAATCAAAAACTTCCACCTCAAGGATGAAGTTCTGTGGCATCTCATGTCGCTTACTGATCTTCCCTCTCTTCTGACAGACATCACACTGCGAGATGAAGGCATGAGCATCCTTAAACATCGTAGGCCACCAAAAGCCTGCTTGAAGAACCTTGGACACCGTCTTGAAAGTAGCAAAGTGTCCAGCATACTCAGACCCATGACAGTGATAGAGAACCTCATGTACCTCAGATTCTGCAATACATCTCCTGTACATCCCATCAGAACAGTGCTTGTACAAGTAAGGTTCATCCCATAAGAATCTCCTTACGTCACGCAAGAACTTCTTCCTGTCATACTTCTTCAGGTGCTTGGGCTCGCCAGCTGCAGCAAGATAATTGGCGATATCAGCATACCAAGGTCGAGCAGGAGTAGCCACAGCAGCTAGAAATTCCTCAACATCAAAGTGATCCATAGGCAAAAATGGTTTGGCTGTCGACGGGTATCGACCGATATTAGGTGAGTATCGATCGACACCCAAAACCTGCAGCTCGTAAAAATTGCAGATCTTCGGCAGAAACTCTGTGAAACCCAGTCTCGATGAAGTAAATGTTCTCCTCAGGTAGGAAATCATCAATAGGCACGTCTTCATCGATTCTCATTCTCGAGAGATGGTCTGCAACTCCGTTCTCGACGCCCTTTTTGTCCTTAATTTTGATGTCGAAGCCTTGGAGCAAAAGGACCCAACGACATAGGCGAGGTTTGAGATCCTTGTTCTGCAGCAAGTACTTTAGAGCTGCATGATCTGTGTGGACAGTCACCTTACTCCCAATCAAATAGGATCGAAATTTCTCAAAAGAGAAAACAACTGCAAGTAACTCCTTCTCTGTGGTGCTATAGTTCCTCTGAGCATCATCCAACGTCCTGCTGGCATAGTAGATAACATGAAGTTTCTTGTCTTTCCTCTGACCCAGAACTGAACCAACTGCAAAATCGCTCGCGTCGCACATAACCTCAAAAGGTAGATTCTAATCCGGAGGATGGACAATAGGACCACTCACCAAGGCTTTCTTAATCTGCTCAAAAGCTACAAGGCAATCAGGGGTGAAATCAAATGTGACTTCTTTGCATAACAAGGCGGTGGGTGGGCGGGCAAGCTTGGAGAAGTCTTTGATGAAACATCGATAAAACCCAACATGACCAAGGAAGCGTCGAATGTCCTTCACAGATGTCGGTGGTTGTAGGCTTGTCATGACTTGAATCTTAGCTTTGTCAACCTCGATCCTAGCCTTAGAAACCTTGTGCCCAAGAACGATGCCCTCCTGAACCATAAAGTGACACTTTTCCCAATTAAGGACCAAGTGTTTCTCCTCGCATCTCTGTAACACCTTGCACAAGTTATCCAAACAGTTCTTGAATGACGATCCATAAACTGAAAAATCATCCATGAACACCTCCATAAACTCCTCAATCATGTCCGTGAAGACAAACATCATACACCTCTGAAACGTCGCTGGAGCGTTACATAATCCAAATGGCATTCTGCTGTAGGCGAATGTGCCATAAG